>QFAX02000400.1:0-242789 GCA_003412495.2 Echium plantagineum
CTAGGTCGGTGATTGATTATGAGAAGCGGTTTAGCTTGTTGTGCCGCTTGTTGCCGAGGGTTCACTACGGTGAGAAGGATATGATTAGGAGATTTCAGGACGGGTTGCGTCACGAGATCAGGCCCAGGATATCTTTATTGAGGTACTCTCAGTTTCACGAGTTGGTGGATGCTGCACTTCAGGTTGAGACTGATTTGTCGCAGGAGCAGAGGGTCGGGAAGAGGCCTAGGTACGAGGCTTCCGGTTACAATGCGCAGCCTTCGAGGGGTTTTGGTAGGCCAGCTCAGTCAGGGCCCAGTAGAGTTGGTGGGTATACTGCTCGTCAGGCTACATCAGCTGCAGGTTCGACCGCACCACGCCAGCCAGCTAGGTCAGCAGGATACTGGAGCGGGACTGCTCATGCCGCCACTGAGATGAGATGTTTCCAGTGCGGTGGTAGTGGTCACCGCAAAGCAGAGTGCCCAGTAGCACAGAGGGGCATGACATGTTATCGATGCCAGGGACGAGGACATATGGCGAGGGAGTGCCCGATGGCCCCCCAGGCTTCAGGTAGAGGCGGTTACCAGGCTTCAGGCAGAGGCGGTTACCAGGCCAACAGGGGTGGAGGATTCAGGGGTCGTGGAGGCCCAGAGAGGAGTACTGGGGTTCCAGCTGCGAGTGGGGTAGGCAGTACCCAGGGTGGTGGAGGAATGGGCAGAGGTCAGATAAATGCGGTATCGCACCAGGAGGCTCGGGAGCCGACTCATGTAGTGACAGGTATGGTGTCTCTCTTTGGTTATGATGCTAGAGTATTGTTTGATTCGGGAGCGACCCATTCTTTTGTTTCCCATGGTTTTGTGCACAACATCCCCGTTCCTTATAGCTTGTTGCATGAACCGTTGAATATTATGACGCCGGGTGGGAAGGGTTATGTATTAACTATGGTGTATAGAGAGTGCCCTATAGGAGTTGACCAGGGAATTTTGACTGCTGACCTATTACCGTTTGTGTTGGGGGACTTTGACTTAATCTTGGGGATGGACTGGTTGAGTAAACATAAGGCTGTTATCGATTGTTTCCGTAAGGAAGTGGTGATTGCCCGGGAAGGATTTCCTGAGATTCGCTTTGTGGGGGATCGTGAGGCATTGCCTTCTTGTTTGATTTCGGTAATGGTAGCGAGTAAGCTACTAAGGAAGGGTTGTGCGGGTTTCTTAGCGCATATTATTGGGGACGAGAAGAATACCAGTAAGTTGGAAGAGGTACGGGTAGTGAAGGACTTCGCGGATGTGTTTCCGGAAGACCTACCGGGGTTGCCACCCCCGAGAGCAGTGGATTTTTCCATTGACTTAGTACCAGGTACGGCTCCGGTATCTAAAGCTCCATATCGGATGGCGCCAGCAGAATTGGCTGAGCTTAAGACCCAGTTTCAGGAGTTGATAGAGAATGGCTTCATCAGACTGAGTTGTTCGCCGTGGGGTGCACCAGTGTTGTTCGTGAAGAAGAAGGATGGATCGATGAGGTTGTGTATTGATTACAGGCAGCTGAACAAGGTAACAATTAAGAATCGTTACCCACTTCCTAGGATCGATGACTTGTTTGACCAGTTGAGGGGTGCTACTATCTTTTCTAAGATCGATCTGCGTTCGGGTTACCATCAGCTGAGGATTAAGGAGGAGGACATAGAGAAATCTGCATTCAGGACACGGTATGGGCACTATGAGTTTAGAGTTATGCCCTTTGGATTGACGAATGCACCAGCAGCGTTTATGGAGTTGATGAATAGGGTGTTTAAGGAATACCTTGATAAGTTTGTGGTGGTGTTTATTGACGATATTCTTATCTATTCGCGAACGGAGGTGGATCATGAGCGACATCTGCGGATTGTGTTGGGTATCCTGAAGGAACATAAGTTATATGCCAAATTCTCGAAGTGTGAGTTTTGGTTGGGTAAGGTACAGTTTTTGGGCCACGTTGTTTCCGGAGGAGGCATCAGTGTTGACCCACAGAAGGTTGAGGCAGTGACTGAGTGGGAGGTTCCTACGAATGTACAGGAGGTACGCAGTTTCTTGGGGTTAGCAGGATATTATCGCAGATTTATTCAGGACTTTTCGAGGATCGCGGTTCCGATGACCAAGTTGACCAGGAAAGGTACGCCATTCGTTTGGACAGAGGAGTGTGATAGGAGTTTTACTACTCTTAAGGAGAGGTTGACCACGGCACTTGTGCTTGCCTTGCCATCAGGATTGGAGGGTTATGTGGTGTATACAGATGCTTCGCGTCAGGGTTTGGGATGTGTGCTTATGCAGCATGGAAAGGTAATCTCTTATGCCTCTCGTCAGTTGAAGACTCATGAGAGAAACTATCCTACCCATGATTTGGAGTTAGCAGCGATTGTATTCGCGCTTAAGATTTGGAGACACTATTTGTATGGGGTGACTTGTCAGATTTTCACCGATCATAAGAGTCTGAAATATTTACCTACCCAGGATGACCTTAATTTGAGACAGAGGAGATGGATGGAGTTTATCAGTGATTATGATATATCGATTGAGTATCACCCGGGGAAAGCGAATGTAGTCGCTGACGCATTGAGCAGGAACGGTATGAAGAAAGATGCGAAGAAGTTGGGTGCTGAGTTCAGGATGGGTTCTAGTGGTGGATTGTTAGCACATTTGAGAGTGAGACCAGTGCTCCTTGATCGGATTAAGGAACAGCAGATCGGGGATACCGAGTTGCAGAAGCAATTCGGGGAGGAAGGGAATAAGCACTCGGTTGTGCTAAGTGATGATGGTATACTCAGGATGGACGGTAGAGTGGTAGTACCTAACCGTGGTGGGTTGAGACATGAGATTATGGACGAGGGTCATAACTCCTCCTACAGTATGCACCCGGGGAGTACTAAGATGTATCGGGACTTGAGGAGTCGATACTGGTGGTCGGGGATGAAGCGGGATATCGCAGAGTTTGTATCGAGATGTTTGATCTGTCAGCAGGTTAAGATTGAGCATAGACATCCTGCAGGATTGTTACAGCCCTTACCGATACCCGAGTGGACTTGGGAGAATATCACGATGGACTTTGTGTTTGGACTTCCTAAGACTTTGAGGAAGAATGATGGTGTATGGGTTATAGTGGATCGTTTGTCGAAGTCCGCACATTTCCTTCCGATTAGATCTACACGTACTCCAGAGCAGTTGGCGAAGTTGTATGTCGATGAGATCGTGAGACTTCATGGAGTTCCAGTGACGATTATTTCAGATAGGGATGCTTGTTTCACATCGAGGTTCTGGCAGGGTTTTCAGGAGGCACTGGGGACTAGGGTCACTATGAGTACATCTTTTCACCCACAGACGGATGGGCAGTCAGAGAGGACTATACATACGTTGGAGGATATGCTCAGGGCTTGTGCTCTTACCTTCATAGGTAACTGGGATGAGGAGTTGCCTAAGATTGAGTTTGCGTACAATAATAGCTATCATGCGAGTATCGAGATGGCACCTTTCGAGGCCTTGTATGGGCGGAGATGCAGGACTCCAGTATGTTGGAATGAGGTGGGAGAGAGGAAAATTTATGGGTCAGAGTTGGTGGAGAGGTCAGTCGAGCGCATTGCGTTGATTCGCCAGCATTTGAGAGCAGCTCAAGATAGACAGAAGAAGTATGCCGATCGACGACGGATCAGTTTGGTCTTTGAGGTTGGGGATAAGGTGTTCTTGCGAGTGTCACCATGGAAAGGGGTGATGCGTTTCGGTAAGAAAGGGAAGTTGAGTCCACGTTACATTGGGCCCTATGAGATATTGGAGAGATTTGGAGAGGTGGCTTATCGACTTGCCTTGCCACCGAGTTTGGACAGGATTCACAGTGTGTTCCACGTATCATGTTTGCGTAAGTACGTGCCGGATGAGTCGCATATTCTTCAGGACCAGCCAGTTGAGTTGAGAGAGGATCTGACTTTCGAGGAGCGACCAGTTAAGATCCTGGATCGCCGTGATAAAGAGTTGAGGAACAAAACGGTGAGTTTGGTGAAAGTGTTGTGGCGTAATCAGGAAGTTGAGGAGGCGACTTGGGAAAGCGAGGAGGATATGCGTGCGCGTTACCCGGAGTTATGGGGTGTGGGAACTGGTAAGCATTCGATCTCTGTTCTTCGTTCTTCGTTATTCGTTCTTCGTCGATTTCGTAATTTCGGGGTCGAAATTCTTTAAGGGGGGAAGATTGTAATATTTCGTCCTAAGTTAACTAATTTAGAATATTAAATTTAAAACACGAAAAAATTGGACTCGATGCGATCATTAGAGCTCGTTAAGTGTCGTATTTTAATCGTAATCGAATAGGTAGGGAGCGAGCCAGCCATAATGGGCCAGCCCACATCAGCCAGCCCAACCCCCTCACCCTATAAAAATCAGCCACGCTTGGAACCCCTCCCCCATGCAAACTCCTTCTTCTTCAAACTGCCGAGCGGACTCCATAGCCTAAAAGCTTAGAAGTTTTTCCAACCGTCCGAGTTTCAGCTAGGCGTGGCAACCGTAGGGTCCTCAACCAAACAAGGTACGCAAGCCTTCCCCGTCTTCTCTCTTCTCATTGTTATGAATCGGCAGTTTGGGGCGCCGACGTTACGGACTCGATCTCGTCCGTTCTTGCTGCAATTTGAACCGAATGAACATCTTGTTGTTTAATGTACATAGTGCAGTATCTAAACCCCTTAGAAACACGTTTAATTTGATGCGAAATAATCGATTTTGGGGGGGGGGGGAATATGCGCGAGTATACTGTGCCGAGTTTTGGTGAATGTTTTGAACGTATTTGATGTTGTGTGGTTTGATTGGAGACTATTGCTGTCATTAGGGTGTAAAATCAGTATATAAACATATATATTTGTGGCCTTAATGTTGAGTGGAGGGGAGGCAATTAGGGAGGTCCGTACCTTAGAATGGTTGCACGTTATCGAAGCCATCACCTTGCTCGCTTGTTCGGTCGAGTAGAGGACTGATGTGGTCGACTTCATGTGCTATTCAGGTGTATTAAGATATTAGTTATGACCTAAAACATGACCTATTAGTGTGGTGCTCCATTCATACATCAAACGTGAGTGTTCTAGGTCGATTATGGTGATGGTTGGACAAATGGATGAGGTATCGATTCTTAGAGGTTAATTACGAGATGAATATAGAAGGTAGGCGTTGGTAGAGGGTTAGAACGATTTGGGCAGCCATGTATTAGGGTGTTAAGTAATGAATGATGGATTACTAGGAGCTTAGGTCGCAATTTAATTGATAAGTTGAGATTATATTGAATTCGGGTTGAGAAATAAGCTACGATGTATCGAAGTGTGAGATTTTGGCTAAGTTAAGGCTACGAATAGTTGTTGTAGATTAATAACTTGAATTAGGCTTGATAAGGGTTTACGATTTGATATTAGTATGAACATTGGGTTAATATAGAAGAATTGGGTTTAAAGCGTAATTATGATTAAGTTAGGGGTTTTAGCGAGAAGATATTATATAAGACGTAAGTATGCACTGGATGGGTTAGGAATAATTATATAAGGGTGTAGATTGACTAAGTATTAGTTATGAGGGTTAAATAATTAAGCATATGATATAAATTTGGTTAGGATTGAGAGTAATGAGTTCTGGGGTTAAAATGTAAGTTAGGAGAAGTTCAAGGTGTGGAGGTCAAATAAATGGGTAGTGAGGCAAATTTGGGGCCTAAGTTGTAAATTAAGTTGATTTGGGGTCATAGTGTAATTAATGCAAGAGTTGGGCAAAAGTACAACTAAGTTTAGTCGAGGGGTAAAAGCGTAATTTCACTAGAAGTAGGGGTGAATCCTAGAATAGGATAAGGGGTTGATTTATTTGAGATGAGGGTAGAATTAGAATATTTATGGAAGTTCACCTAGGTTTGACCATAGTTGAGTTGACTAGGGTGGACTAGTACGTTAATAATTTAAGTATTGATAACTGGACCGTTAGATGGTAGTAATATAATAATATGTATATGATATAAACTAATATGGGTTATAATAGTAATATATCGGGGTTGACCATGTGGGGCCCAGGGGCAAAATGGTCATTTTCTGCCAAAGGGCAAAATCGTCATTTTCCCAAATTGACTAAAAGTGGTTATGATTATCTGATTTAAAGTTTAATTGGTTGCGAGTGGGATGGGGCGTACTTTGGAATAGTATTTTGATATAGATTATATGTTATATAGGTCCGACCGCGTGATCGTTCCAGAGTTCGACTGGGAGTGTCACTTTACGTGCTGTTTGCTTGAGGTGAGTTCTTACTCACGTGTTGTTATTTACTCTTGTATGTGTTGTGTGGTAGTGATTGTATACTTGGATACATTGTGACGAGTATTGTTTGAGTATTGAGCATGAGTAGAGATGTTAGGGTGGACCTACGGGTCGTATACGTGTTGTGTGTGTTGTCCAGATCCGGCAACGTAGGATTGATGGGGCGCCATGATTGTGATTGGCCCATATGCGGAGTACAGGGGTTTTTATGTGATGTTGTGATGTGTGATGGATGAGATGTGTGTATGACGAGATGTGTGATGATTACATGGGTTGGTCTCCCTGCAGGTTGAGCTAGGTAGAGTACTGTACAGTGCGAAAGTCCGGATCCAGAGCATATAGTGGTTGCATTTATGTGATTATTGTTGTTGAGACTAATTATGGTTGATGTTGAGTGCTATTATTGTTGTTCGGTTACTTCATTGCTTTCGCTTCACGTGCGTGGGTTGGTAGCCACCCGTGAGTAAAATTCACCAGCGGTCGTGCTGACCCCTTCGGGTACTTATATTTTCAGGCTAGGTTACAGAATTAGCATCTGCATCGTGACGAGGCGGACGGCATTTAGGATCTCTCTCAGTCATTTCTTTGGAGTTAATTAGTTTCATGTAGGATTTATCTTGACTATTTTCCCTGCGTGGACTTTTAGTGGTTTGACATTTTATACTTGTATGGTGGGTTTGGGTGGACACCCCGATGGAGTTACGTTATTTCTTTTTTACTCAGCAGGATTTTCTACGTTATCTACTTGTCTTTTAAAAACTATTTCATTTTCGCGTATGGTTGTTTAAAACGATTTTATTAGCGAGTCATCCATCGGTTGGTGACTCTGATTCGAGTTGTTATCGAGCCTAACCTCAGGGCACGATCCACCTGGGGCGGGTCGTTACACTGACTTAGCTTACACGGTTCACATTCTTGCTCAGTTCATGAAGTAACCTCGACGTGAACACTGGGAAGCTGCTCTTCGTGTTGTTCGTTACCTCAAAGGGACCACGGGTTAGGGTCTTTTACTCTCTTCCGCTTGCGATTTATCTTTGACGGGTTGGTGTGATTCGGATTGGGCTGCTTGTCCGTTGAGTCGGAGATCCATTACCGGTTGGATAGTATTTCTGGGTGGCTCTCCTATTTCTTGGAAGACCAAGAAACAACACACAGTATCGCGCTCCTCAACTGAGGCTGAATATCGTTCCATGGCAGCCATTACAGCGGAACTAAAATGGTTGAAAGCAGTGTTGCTTGATCTCGATGTCTCCCACTCTACACCTATGACGCTCTTCTGTGATAGTCAGTCGGCCTTGCACATTGCGCAGAACCCAGTTTTTCACGAACGCACCAAACATATTGAGATTGATTGCCATTATGTTCGCGATGCAGTTCAGGATGGTACTATCAGGACTACCCACGTGTCTACTGATGTGCAACTTGCGGATATCTTTACGAAGGGTCTTGGCAAGACTAAGTTCCTCTATTTACTTTGCAAGTTGGCCATGTCGTTCCTCCCCGCTCCAACTTGAGGGGGTATTGGCGATTGTATATATTAGTCAATCTTAGTTGAATACACATTAGTTGCATATTTATGTAACGACCCGCCCCAGGTGGGCCCCCCTGAGGTTAGGCTCGCTATCAAATCCGTAACAGAGTCACCACTCGATGGATGACTCGATAACATACATTTTAAACGAATAAAATGAAATTTAAGATTTACTGAAAATATATCCATCTGGGTATAACCACCTATGAAGTACATCGAATCCATAACTCCAAGGGTAAAACAGGAAAGACATGATAAATAATATAAAAGCACAGCAACGACTGAGGGAGATCCTAATGCCACCATCGCCACTCACCAAAACAGGTCAACGCACACTGCAACGCAACTAACCTGCTAAAAGAGGGTCAGCTCGACAGTTGGTGAATTCTAACTCACGGGTGGTTACCAACCCACACACGTGGTATGAAAGCGATACATGAGTGCAGAACACAACCACAAAGAAAATGAACAATATACACCATATCGATAAGAAGTTCGATAAACCATCACGAGCAATAACAGTAAAACAAACCAATCAAGTCCAACTTCACATAACATAACCCTTTAACTATTCTATATGCACCAGATCCGACATCTACCCTATCATGGCAATATCCCGCCATCACCCGCATCACCCCAGTGACCGGCACCTAATCTATCATGGCAATATCCCGCCATCACCCCCATCACCCCAGTGACCGGCACCTAATCTATCATGGCAATATCCCGCCATCACCCGCATCACCCCAGTGACCGGCACCTAATCTATCATGGCAATATTCCGCCATCACCCGCATCACCCCAGTGACCGGCACCTAATCTATCATGGCACTATCCCGCCATCACCCGCATCACCCCAGTGACCGGCACCTAATCTATCTCACGTTGCCGAATCCTGACAACAGACTATCCTAACACATGCAACTAACTCACACATAACTCAACAACCCTTAGGTCCACATCTGTCCTCATATTCATATTCAACATAATAATAATAATAATAACATGTTACTAATTTCACATATCACACACGCAATTACACATAACACATGCATAAGAAAGTAAACAGACGTGAGTAGAAACTCACCTCAAGCAAATAGCAAATCAAATCTCACTTCTCAGTCGAGAGCGTAATAGATCAATTATGTGGCGGCTTTAATTTTTCTTACAATCGAAAGCGGCGATCTTGGGCACAAATAAAATCGGCGGCTGAAGGTAGAGAGGTGCGGCTGTCTATTTCTTGGCTTAAGGGTTTTTACTTCTATCAATATGCATATGTAATATGTATCCTATGAATTACGGTATTCTTATATATATATATATTAGTAATATATTAGATAGTTAACGAAAGTTTCTCACATATATATATTAGTTCTTACGATAGTTAATATCTATACATATATTATATATTAATAGTACTTAACTCTCGGTGATATATATGTATATATTATTAGATATACGTTTTTGCATAAACTATTACTTTAATTATTTAGGTCGTATGATCTAATAACGAACCACTATCAAGTCTTATCAAATCCAATATAATTTACCGAGTTCTTAACAAGTTATTAACCTTTTAAATATAATTATCATATTCTATTATCAATATTAGGTCGTGTTATTACAATTTATTAGCATTATTGACTATTATTAGTATTAGTGACCATTGACTATAGCATTAGTGACTATTATTAGCATTAGTGGTCATTATTAGCGTTGACTGTATGACCATTGACTATAGCATTAATGACCATTATTAGCATTAGTGGTCATTATTAGCGTTGACTGTATTAGCCCGTAGTAGTATGCATCTTTCTGTATAACGGTTTTTCTAAAATGTGCCCTTAGGGCACAGGTTAAGATGTTAATAACATAAAGTATTTGATTAAAATTTGAATTTGAAACTGATATGGAATATTTTTTATCACATATGTTGCCTTATATGCTTACAATTATTACATTTTATTTCCATCTCATGATCTTAACCTGTGCCCTTAGGGCACATTTTAGAAAAACCGATATGTATTATTGTTCAATAATATAGACAATCCATTCCACAATATTTTTTACAAGACGTTTCGACATTTTAATCTACATGCATGGAGGTATGATTTGTATCTAGAATCTAAGAGTGCGATTCTAGCGACCACCGGTAGACCTTTGCGCCCATGTAATGTGAGAGCAAGTCTAACTGCACCAAAGTGGAGGTGCGAATATTCGCTATTTTTTCACTGCCTGATTATAGTACTGTTTAATTTTAATGGAAAAGTTTATTCTGCTTTAGTGGACGGGATCAAGTGATGATCCAAATGAGAAGCTAACATGAGTTATTTTGCATGAGTATTTTTACCAAAAGCTTGTTTGATTATTTTGGGAAAGGTGGTGTTTGGCTTAGTGAAAGCTCTGTAAGGGTTCAACAAAAAAAGTATAGTGAAATGAACTTTCTTGTCTTTTTCTATATACTCTACTTCATAAACATAATCTAATTTACTACTAGTAGATTTTCTAAAACTACTAGGAATTAAAGAGTCAGAAATACTTTCCATGTGAGAGTGAGATATTCCAAAATCCATGAGAATGCAAATATTTCTAAGCTCTATTAATATAGATAAGTTTAGACTATTAGAATTTTTCTCCTTCTCAAATCAGACATACTGATTTGGTAGTTGGAATAAAGCCAAGGTTATCTTCTTAGGGCTTTTATCACGAACTTTAAAGATGACTAATCGGTTTTGTCCTAAAACCGGACTCAACGCCTCTCTATGGCTTAAACGTCCCAGATGTTCAAGAACTTAACCGATACGCGTGCTTTAAAGAAAACTTTCAAGATCATAGAACAAGATAGAGGGAACCACCAAAGTTCACATTCTGTGCATAGCTATGATTTACCAACATCATGGAACTAGATAAAGGAAACCACCAAAATTCGCATTTTATGCATAACCATGAGTTAGGAGAATAATAAGTAGTCTAAAATATCTCTATTGATAGAGCAAAGTAATACTTACATTAACATGACTTGGATACAAAATTTACAACCACTAAGGAGGTTATACGAATCTTTATGCCATGGACTCGGAATATCAACTATGACTTTGAGACTATCTACATATAGACAATTACGATAGATATAGTATTTGACTTTAAAAAAATACAAGAGTTTGTATATGAAAAAACATGTGTTATTTCATAACTCGAGGACATACATAAGACTAGGATGTTATGCTGTGAAAATTGTAGGATTGGCACATTTTGGGACTTTTTATTAATTTATAGCACTACTTTTCATTTTTTACATTTAACAGCACTCGAGGGGGCAAAATGACTAAATTGCCCCCCGATATTTTGATACACTTTTTTTAATTTTTTTTTCGATTTTTTTTACGATTTTTTTTTTTTAATTTTGTTTTCAATTTTTTTTTACAAAAAATGTTTTTAGTTAAAATTTTGGTCGTTGTTTGCCAAAAAAGTTTGATAATTTTGGTAGTTGTTTCACAAAAATGTTCGATTTTCGTAGTTTTAGCTAAAACAACTACGAAAACCGGATTTTTTTTTTACGAAAATCGATACGTTTAGTTTTACAAAAATCGACCCTCTTTTAATATGAAAAAGAATAGAACAAAAATAAACAAAATAAAAATCGAAAAAAAATAAAAATAAAAATCTTGAAAAAATAAAAAAAAATGAAAAAAAAGTCGTAAAAAAAGTGTATCCAAATATTGGGGGCAATTTAGTCATTTTGCCCCCCTCTAGTGCTATTTAATGTAAAAAATGAAAAATAGTACTATAAATTGATAAAAAGTCTCAAAAGGTGCTAAACCTACAATTTTCTCATGTTATGCTAGACTCCGAGATCATCTTAGCCTTTGCCTAGAGTCTCCTATTTATAGTAGAGACCTAGGAGGCATAGTCAGTATAAGAGCAACTTGAGACTTAATCTGTTAATGAGGGGTGTTAACTGTTTCCACAACATGTTTGACCACCTCTAAATCAGTTTCACTCGTACAAGACTTGGCTTTAACAAGTTTGTTTGGTTGTTAAAAGTGTAGTTTTGTGGGATGGATGGATGGGGGTGGGGTGGAAAGAAATTGATTTCCTAATTTTGTGGCGGGATTCCTAATATTGTAACTCCAATTCCTAATTTGTATAAATATCATAGCTTCTTTTTCGGATTGAACTAGTTATTCCAATAATTTTCTCTTTTTCTCTTTCACTTGCATATAATATTTACTTAGTGATTGTTTATGAAATACACAAACAAAGATAATACAAATACAAAATTATATAAGTAAAGACGTGAATTTTAAAAATAAAGTAACTTACAAAATAATAAACAAAAGAAAAATATCACCTGATTTTCAAAATGAATACGATAAAATCTTTATATGCAAAATAATAAATAAAAGAAAAAATATCACATGATTAACAATATTCGAGGAATTCAATTACTTCTACAAATTTTTTAATATTTAAATCTAATAAACATATTATTCCATCCAATCCAACATAATTTTTGTTGGAGGATTTTCACACAAAATAAGAAAGCATTAATATCTCCACATGTTTACCTTTATGCGCTCATATGATTGCATTAATATCCCACATTTTTTCAGTACGTCAATAAACGTAGAAATCCAATCACTAGGATTTTTAACTAATTATAAATAATAAGGAACGCGGGTTTTGAAAAAAAGAAGGAATATTTGTTCTCTCCTATAATCCTATAAATAGGAAATCAAAAATTTTTCTTTTCGTAAATTTTTTTCAATACGTCAATAAACATAGAAATTTTTCTTTTCGTAAAATCTAGGTAAAATAATAAATAAAAGGGAAAAGTGGTAAGTTATGCTTTGTTTTGTGCAAAAAAGATAATGATATTGAATTTTGTTAAAATGTCTAAGACAATTATTCTAGATTGAATGTAATATTTTTTATATATGTTCAATATACAAAATAAATTTAAATTTTCTATTATTGTCACAATATTATATCAATTTGATCAATATTATCAATAGATTCAAACAATATATATGGACTATGCTTTTGGGAACATATGATTTTTTTTTCCAGAAAATTGTGGGTACGTAGTAAGTTATGGAATGTTTTTTCCTTTTGTCCAAACAAAAGTCTTTACTAATGTACGATCGGTATGTGCAAGTTGTAGCGTGGGAGGAAATTATCCTCTTTGATTTATTTAAATTATGCATTGTAAATTTACAATAACTTTCAAGCATTCGAAAATCATGGTGCTTACAAAGGCTTAGTAAGCCTCTACAAACATCGAAAAGCTAGTGTTTGTAGGTCCGTCCATAATTTAAAAGCTAGTGTTTGTAGGTCCGTCCCCCGGATTAAGCTAATGCTAGAGCTTGACAAGTAAGATGTATTTCAAAACATGTGTGATTGACAAGTACATTTTGAAACATACGTGATGAAAAACAGTATTCGTCCCGTTGAAGCAGTGTGAGGAGTAATTAGCATGATCACTTCTTAACCAACAATCAATACTACCATTAGTTTCCATGCATGAATAATGAAAAGCACATCCCCAATCACGACTACATAACTCCCCAGTGGCCAGTAGTAGTTACAATTATGAAATACTCTTCACTATGTTCACATTTCAAATAATGTCTCAAGTAATAATCGAGTTTCGCTTAACCGAATTACCCGTAGTAGTACTGGCGGACCTAAAGGGGGTAGGGGTACCGGCCCCCCTAGGTCTTTCGGTAACGTTTTATACATATGCCTCTTAATTAAAAAAATTTATTATATATAATGAAAGTATCTCGAAATGAAAAATTAATTAAAAAAATTTAAAAATACATAAGTGTATACATTGAAAGCTTATTTTCATTTTGCCTCTTAAACTATCGTCATCTTTTATCTTAGCCCATGATACTTTTTATCTTGCCCCTTGACTTTTCTTTCTGATAGATAAGAAAGTTTTTACAATGAAAGAGTTAGGTTCCTTCCATTATACCTGTTACAAAAACATAAGATGCATGATAAAAAAACATAAGTATTTGTGACCTTATTACAAAAGTTGGAGAACTTATAACCATCTGTAGTAATGATTGACAAAAAAGTTCTCCAATAAGGCAGGTATTGCTGATTCAATTTTCATCCCAAAATAACCTCCAAGCACTCTTCATAGTAAAGCTTGAGTAACATCTAACTAGAACCTGAGAGAAAAGCAAGTTAGTAAAGAGGTGAATAGACGCGTGATGCTTATTCCTACCCAGTATGACTCCCAACAAAACAGCATAATGGTTTCGTCCAAGCTCCGGTGAGAAGATGAGGTAGTAGTTGATTGAGGATTAAAAAAAACCTCGACAGCCTCGAGTCTTCAGAGACTGAAGCAATGGGAGCATCGAAATGATCAAATAAACTGGTCTTCCCAACCATCTCCAGTGGTGTCAGCAAAGGTGAAAATTACTGAAATTCTATAATTTTGCCGCTCTGAGAGGTCAACATTATCAAACATATTTAAAGATAAAGTAGGACTAAAAGCATAAGGACGGGCATCAATCTTTTTCCAGAGATTGACAAAGGACAACCGCATATTCATAAATGCATGAACATCAAATCCAGCTCCATTAAAAACTATATCATACCTGTATAGCCAAATACTCCAAAGAGTACTAATAAGAAGTAATAAGTCTTTATAAACATTTTGATGTGATTTCCAAGGCTTATTAATTAAAAAGGATAAATAGAGATGCAGCTGGTTTGGTCATGGAGAAGACTTCTAAGCAAATGGGTAGGCCACAGATGTTGTATTTGTGTGCACGAACAGAAGAGGTGAGAGATTTCCTTTTGGTCACGCTTACAAAAACAATAATGGGTATTGATTGAGTGTTATGTGCGTTTTGCAACGTCTACGGAAGTGGGGAGAAAGAGAATGAATCGGAAAAATTAAGGTATATTTTGATTATTTTCGTCACTTCATCACTAACCACACCCAAAATTACACTTAAATCAAAATTGGACGGACCAAATGACAATCAAAATTCATGCTTTGGATATTTTTGAAGGAAAATGACAGTAACAATAATCTATATTTATAAATTGTTTCAAGTTCATCAATTATGTTTCAAAACGTACTTGTCAATCAGACAATCACACATGTTTTGCAATATATCCTATTTGGTCTCACACGTTAATTTATTTGTTAAGTGCGTGTTGGAGGTGGATTATTTTATAATCGAAATTGGGGTTGGGTTTGTCAAAATTTTCGGAATAACTTAATTAATAAGTCACGTGCCCCTGACATGATATTATTAACAACATATTAACAGAATAGGTGACCAACTAGAACATTTTCAAACATAGATGATTAACAAAGATGTTTTCAAACATAAGTGATGAATTAAAAATATTCCATAAATATATGTGTTTTTTGTGGTCGATGCCCTATTCTTTATCTAAAATTGAAACAAAAAGAAACTCTTGTTGATCAAGCTTAAATTTTGTTAACTATGGTTCAAATGTTAAAGAAAAGTAAACATTAAATTGGTCAAATGGTTAGGAGGTTTTCATCGGCTTAGAGGTCAAGGATTTTGTTATAACGGAAGCAAATTGTCTACGACTAATTTGGTGAACATCGAAGATAAACGAAATAAGTAAAATACTAAAAGTAAAGAACACCAGATTTAATGTGGATCCCTAATATGTTAGGACTAATCCATGGCCAGAGCCACTAGAAATATCACTATAATAGAAGAACGGATTACAGAGTTGACTAATCAGATCTCAGATGAATAGAAACCAAGAAAACGATTCTATGTGTTATAGTCTGATACTAATCTTGTGTGTCTTTGTTGGAATATCCCGGGGTTGCAAGACACAATGAACTACGTTAGTTCATATGTCTAGAAAACCCTAATTCGTTGATCGTTAGAACTTACACAATAGAACTAGCTCATAGAAGTATATGTTTAAAGATAGTGTGAATATGCTACAACTAACATAATCAAAGAGTGTGGCTACAAAGATATACCTTTGAAGCGTGAGCGGAAGCTATGTCAATCTTTAAGCGCTTATCCCCACACCTTGCTCCTTTGCTTTCTCTTGGAGAAATGTCTATCACCAAGGTGATATGAAACTACTATGAAATAGTCCACACCAATACCTTAGATAGCAATAAGACACACTTGGACTAGTGTGTGTTATTGAGGAGTATGTAGTCTTTACTACTATAGCAAAAATGTAGAACTAGTTCTACACTCTACACTTAGAGGTTTGCTAGAGGGTTGAGGTTGAAGATGAAGTGTGTTTGTTTGTGTTCTCTAGCAAGAGATGTGCAAGACTTAGATTGATATCTTCACATTCAATATCATCTTATGATATAGAATGGATGATGAAACATATTGCACACTAAACAAACACATTAACCATCCATATGGTTAATGCCTCTTGGTCCATGGAAGATGCTCTTACAAGAGTTCTTCCCAAGGGATACAAAGCCTTCCCAAGGCATAAAGTAGCCACCAAGATGTCAACTCCTCATAATGATGAGATTAGTTAATTAATCTTAATTAATTAATTAAATCATATCTTGTTTAATTAATTCATTAATTAATTAAATCATTTCAATAAATGATAATATATAAATATATATCTCACATATATATATATACATAAACCCTAAATGGTGCGTCCGGAACTAATTCCGGGCGCACCATCGGTTCGGTCGGGACACGATCTCGATCGAACCGAAATTCCTCAATATGGATCAAATCCCTTATTCACTTTCGGGTCACTACTCGAAAGTATCTTCGGTAATTGTTATGTGTGTGACCTCATAGCCCGAGTAACGAAAGCATCGGGATTTAACGTATAAGACCGTATACTCGAATCCCGAAGATCATCGTGAGAGCCTAGTCTGCCATTCGATGACCCCCGGCATTATCTCGGGTGAGACTACTGATAGTTCAGATAACTATCGGTTGTTGAACCGTATATATAGATGATATAGTTCACGGGCACTAATTGAGGAAATTGACACATCAATTTCCAACACTCCCACTTGCCCTTGGACTATTACCAATGTCTTGGATGTACATTTGCATCCTTGTCACATGATTCCCTTTGTCCTCGGTTTTCGTCATAGGCTAAAGCAAGAAAGCGTGTCGCCAACTCCTATGACATAATTTCTCGGAACACGAGATAGTCTCACTCCCGTTCATAACGGGTGAATTCATTAGTCAGACTCACTCTCCGAGTGGCCAGGAAAAACCTTCCCTGTATGCCAGGGTGGACAAAGACCCTACCAATGCATCACCGATCATCTCACCACTACATTCACATAAGACCCAACATACCCCATTACCACCAGTAACGGATGGGTCCGGAAGTAGTCAAAGCCTCATGCTCACGTAACATGAGAATGATATGCATGTAGGTCTCAGAACCTCTATCATATGGCTCGTGTGAAACATAAGACACAAGATCTCTTCTATAATTTCACAACGGTCACTGTCCAGTACCATGTCAAGACTCTCTTGACAATGAACCCATGTAATGATTTGGACCATCCTTTTGTCTTAAGAAACAAAGTCAAACGAATCATTACACACTAGTTTGGTTGTGTCCGTTCCCAAAACGCCGGGACACACTACTAGGGACAATGTAATCACCATAGTTCTTGTCTTGAAGAAAGGGTTCCTTAGCCAATACACTTATTGGCTCCTCTTCAAGAACTCGTGATTACATGGGAACTAAAATATTTATCATACAACTATGATTAAATACACAATTGTTTATTCAAGTGCTATAAAAGAATAGTCAATCAATAAACAAGAAGTAATACTTTTATTCAACAACAAGAGTTTTACAAAAGTATACTTCATACATATAAAACAAATAAACTGAAATAAAGCTCCCACTAAGACTAAGACCACTCGGACCTAAGCCTAAGTCCAATAGCTGAAGTATGGAACTCATGTTTAGTCTGAGGTAACGGTTTAGTCAAGGGATCAGCTGCGTTGTCGTCTGTATCCACTTTGGATACCTTGATGTCACCTCTCTGGAACATTTCTCGGACGAGGTGATACTTCCTAAGGACATGCTTGGACTTATGATGAGCCCTAGGTTCCTTAGCCTGTGCTATGGCTCCAGTGTTATCACATAACAACTCAATTGGACCATCAGCGCTAGGAACTACCCCAAGCTCAGTCATAAACTTCTTAAGCCAACATGCCTCCTTGGCTGCTTCAGAAGCTGCAATGTACTCGGCCTCCGTAGTAGAATCTGCAACTGTGTCCTGCTTGGAACTCTTCCAACAGATGGCTCCACCATTCAGGCAGAATACAAACCCGGTCTGAGAACGAAAATCGTCTCGATCGGTTTGGAAACTGGCATCGGTGAAACCTTTCGCAATCAACTCCTCATCTCCGCCATATACCAGAAACATATCCTTAGTCCTTCTCAAGTACTTAAGGATAGATTTCACAGCGGTCCAATGGCTGTTGCCTGGATTCGCTTGATATCGGCTGGTCAGACTCAGAGCGTACGATACATCTGGTCTAGTGCACAACATGGCATACATGATAGATCCTATGGCTGAAGCATACGGGACTCTACTCATGTTCTCCTTCTCGACGTCAGTGGTGGGGCACTGACTTTTGCCGAGAATAGTGCCAGTTGTCATAGGCAGTATTCCCTTTTTGGAATCGATCATATCGAATCGTCTCAGAACCTTATCAATATAAGTGTCCTATCTCAGGCCAATCAACCTATTGGCTCGATCCCGATATATCTTGATTCCAAGGATATACTGCGCCTCTCCTAAGTCCTTCATCGAGAAACACTTACACAACCATGTCTTGACTGACTCAAGGAGTGGTTTGTTGTTTCCAATTATCAGTATGTCATCTACATACAGGACTATAAATGCAATGTGGCTCCCACTTACCTTCTTGTATACACAAGCATCCTCCTCATTCTGAATGAAGCCAAATTCTTTAATTGCTTCATCGAATCGGAGGTTCCAACTGCGAGAAGCTTGCTTGAGTCCATAAATGGATCTCTGAAGCTTACATACCTTCTTAGGTCCTTTCGGACATGTAAAGCCTGGAGGTTGTGTCATGTACACATCCTCCTCAAGGTTTCCATTAAGGAAAGCGGTCTTTACATCCATTTGCCATATCTCATAGTCATAATATGCGGCAATGGCTAAGAGGATCCGAATAGACTTGAACATGACTACCGGTGAGTAGGTTTCATCATAGTCAATACCATGAATTTGTTTGAAACCCTTCGCCACTAGTCTAGCCTTGTAAACATGGACATTTCCATCTTTATCAAGCTTTTTCTTAAAGACCCACTTACACTCGATAGGTCTAGCACCTTCGGGTAAGTGAACCAATGTCCAGACATCATTCTGGTACATAGAGTCTATCTCGGATTTCATGGCTTCAAGCCATGACTCGCTATCTGGCCCTTTCATTGCGGCTCCATAAGTATAAGGCTCGTCGTCTTCTATCAAGAAGGATTCCCCATACCATCTATCGGGAACATGACGAGTCCTATTGGATTTCCTAAGGGTCGGTACTTCTTCAGGAGTTTCATCTACCGTGGATCTAGGGTCCAAGATAGGATCCACCATGAATGGAGGATCTACTTCCTGAAGTGAGCCTGCCGAGTTTGTTAACTCGACTTGCTCATTTGATGAGACCCTTGAGTTCAATAACCCAACTCTCCTATTCAATGAGTTTCTTGAGTTCGATAACTCAACTTGCTCATTAAACGTGTCGAATGAGTTCATTAACTCATTTGGCTCATCATCTTGAACTTCTTCAAGTTGTACCGTATCTCTGACATTTCCTGATAAGAACTCTTTCTCAAGGAAATGCGCTGTCCTAGCCACGAAAATCTTATTTTCTGGCTTAAGGTAGAAATAATACCCTTTGGTTTCCTTTGGATAACCAATGAAATGGCACAAGTCAGCCTTTGGGCCTAGCTTGTCTACGTTCAATTTCTTGACGTAGGCCAAGCAACCCCAAACCCTGAGAAAGCTAATCTTGGGACGTTTCCCAAACCACATCTCATATGGTACTTTCTCAGCTGACTTGGTTGGACAATTATTTAAGGTAAGTGCGGCAGTTTGCAACGCGTAACCCCAGAAGCTGACATGTAGGTCGGTTCGACTCATCATGGATCGCAAACTGTCTAACAGAGTGCGATTCCTCCTTTCGGACACACCATTATGTTGTGGTGTTCCGGCCGGTGTGAGTTGTGAAACAATTCCACAATCTCTAAGATGAGCGTCAAACTCGTGGCTCATATATTCGCCTCCTCGATCGGATCGAAGAGTCTTAATAGTCTTGCCGAGTTGATTCTCTACTTCATTTTGGAATTCTTTGAACTTTTCAAAGGCTTCACTCTTGTGCTTCATTAGATAGACATAGCCATAACGGCTAAGGTCATCCGTGAAGATAATGAAGTAGGGAAAACCACCTCTTGCAGGAGTGTTCATTGGACCACATACATCGGTATGTATTATCCCCAATAAATCACTTGCCCTTTCACTCGTTCCAGTGAAAGGCGATTTGGTCATCTTGCCTAAAAGGCATGATTCGCATTGGTCATATGATTCAAAATCAAGTGACTTAATAATTCCACTTTCGTGGAGTTTCTTGATGCGATTTTCATTTATATGACCAAGTCTGCAATGCCATAGGTAGGTAGGATTCAAGTCGTTAGGCTTGTTCCTTTTAATATTTACGTTATATACCTCATGATCCTCATCTAGTATGAAAAGACCATTTCGGTTTGAAGCTTTTGCATAAAGTAAACCGTCACGATTAATAGAACACATATTTCTTTCCATAAGGATGGTAAAACCATCATTGTTCAAAACAGATATGGAAATAATATTTCTAGAAATAGCGGGAATACAATATACATTATTTAAAACTAAGACCATCCCGGATGGTAGTTTTAACTATCTTGCCCACGGCAACTGCAGCAACCTTTGCTCCATTGCCCACCCGCAAGTCCACCTCTCCCTTCCGAAGAGCTCTACTGTCCTGTAGTACCTGCATATTTCGACAAATATGAGAACCACATCCTGAGTCAAGTACCCAAGTAGAGTTATTAGAGGTGATAAAAGCTTCAATAACGAATATACCTGCCGGAAGAGTCCCACTCTTCTTGTCTTCGAGGTACTTCTTGCAGTTCCTCTTCCAGTGACCAGGTGTATTACAATAATGACACTGGTCAGTCCCCTTAGGACCTTTAGCCGGAGTTTTGGAAGTCTGGGCCTTGACTGGTTTGATAGATCCAGTCTTGGCCTTTCCCTTCCATTTCCCCTTGCCTTTCTTAAAGGCCTTCTTGTTCTGAATCATCAGAACAGAGGGAGTAGGGGTAGAGCTCTTCCCACACTTCAACGCAGTATCAGCCGTGCTGATCATGTTATGCAACTCCGATAACGATTTATCGAAGTCATGCATGTTGAAGTTCATGACAAAGTTACCAAACTTGTCAGGAAGGGAACGGAGGATTATGTCAACGGCCAAATCCTTGGAAAACTGAGTTCCCAAAGACTCAAGTCTCTCGATGATCCCAATCATCTTGAGAACATGAGGACTGGCCTGTTGACCATTGGATAGTTTGCAATCCATGAGGGCACAAACAGCTTCGTACCGCTCATTTCTTGCCCGCTTCTGGAACATCTCTTCCAGTCTGCAGTACATGTCATATGCTGCCACATTTTCGAACTGAATCTGAAGATTCGGTTCCATGTTGGGTAGCATAAGACATTGCACATCCAATGCATCATCCACGTGTACATCATATGCACTACGTTCTAGCTCATCGGCATTATCTCCGGGTGGTGGAGGAAGTTCTTCCTTAAGAACATACTCGACTCTCTCGTGCTTGAGAACGATTCTCAAGTTACGAGACCAGTCGTTGAAGTTATTGCCATTGAGTTTACACTTCTCAAGTGTAGATCGGAGTGAATTTGAAGTTGATTTCTTAGCAGTTGCCATCTAAAAACATGCGAGTATGAAACGACATTCAGTTTAATTTATATGTAAAACATACGATACAAGTAAAGCATGCTTGAAATAATAATACGAGTACCAACAACCCCTCGAAGTGTACAAGTATACCAAGACCCCATGGACTTGGGTATGAGCGGCACACGCAATCATCCTCATAGTCCAATCCATGGGTAAGTCCTACTAGACTATCATATATTAATCATCCAATGATTATATATGACTCTTGGCGTCTATCATTAGTCGTTTTATGACACTATAGACTTCTTTTGCCAAACGGGCCGGTTCGATGGGCTAACCTGTAGCCACGTTTTAAGTAACCTTAGTTCACCATAAAGGGATGGATTACATTTGCCGGTTCGATGGGCTAACCTGTAGCGCATGTAATCCCATTGCCTCCTATTCCTATGAATCAAAGTGCCCATCTAGGGATGATCCACCCGAAACGTAGGAAAGTTTGACAACTTTGAACTTAGGTTTGGCAAACACTTAATTATAACGTGGAGGGGTTTAGATTAAACATGTAATCCACATTTCATGCATATCACAAAAGGTGTACATATACGTCAAGAAAATATATGTAAGCATGAAACATGACATGAATAATAAACACTTTAAAGGGACGTGATATGGCCTAAAGTAACATTAAATAAAACTAGTCTAACTAGTTCTAAACTAAGTCCTTGGTCTCCGTCTTCTTGGACATCGCCATGCTCCAAGTCCGTCTCTTCATGTCTTGTTACATAATCAACTTTCGCATTAAATGGCACATGCGCCGCGAAAAAGAAATAACAATACAAGAATGTAAAACGACACATGCGTCGTATTTCAATATCAAGGACAGTACGCAGACTGTATTTCGAATAAATACTAGGCCATATCAAATCCCCATTCCATTCATACTACAGTTTATATATGCATAACACATTATACATAAATCACATAAACATGCTAGGAATGGAATAAAACACACAAGCAACACACAACTCACACACATACTCACATTCAAATCATGTGAATCATAGTCATATATGCATATCATAACCTTTAGTTTGTCCAACAACTAACATAGCCAATTATCGGAAGTTTTACCATAACTTCAACATTTTGAACTAATAACCCAATTACATTCAAAGAGACTTAGCATAAATTTAAGGTTTGAAATTCATAATAACTCAACCACAAACTTCCTTTCGATACTCAATTAAACAATTTAATTAGTACGATAGGATAAAATCAACACTTTGACATACATGCTAATTTTAAACTATTTTAAACTTCTCAAAGAATGTTTTGGACTTATAAGATTATTTCCAAAACAATCTCTAAATCACCCATAACAAACCGAAAACGTCCATAATCATCAAATGACTTTGGACTTAATCGATTCGTTTTGTTTCAAAAACATCGGGCGAAGTTATAGTCCATCGTGAGCTCCATCGTGAGCCATAGCTCACGATGGAGCCACGATCAAACGGGGACAGGGGGGTTGCCAAGGCAGTCAGCGCCCGGACAGGAGCTGCGGACAGGAGCTGTCCAGGGAACAAAAACGCGCGGACGCGCGGTGGGGGCTTCCAGGGGCGCCTAAGGACGCGTCAAGGGAAGCAGATCCATGCTCCGGGCCAAGGCGTGCCGTGTCCAGGGCATGCCGAGGGTGCGCGTTCCCGGGGACCCGCGTCCTTGGCTTGCCGAGACAAACGCGCATCCTTGGTTTGTCGGGGAGGGTTTTCCGAAACGAAAAATTGGCTACGGTTCATATATCGACATATATACTATATGGTACTACTTTAAACACTTCTAGAGCATGTTAAACGTGTAATATAGCTCTGATACCATGTTGGAATATCCCGGGGTTGCAAGACACAATGAACTACGTTAGTTCATATGTCTAGAAAACCCTAATTCGTTGATCGTTAGAACTTACACAATAGAACTAGCTCATAGAAGTATATGTTTAAAGATAGTGTGAATATGCTACAACTAACATAATCAAAGAGTGTGGCTACAAAGATATACCTTTGAAGCGTGAGCGGAAGCTATGTCAATCTTTAAGCGCTTATCCCCACACCTTGCTCCTTTGCTTTCTCTTGGAGAAATGTCTATCACCAAGGTGATATGAAACTACTATGAAATAGTCCACACCAATACCTTAGATAGCAATAAGACACACTTGGACTAGTGTGTGTTATTGAGGAGTATGTAGTCTTTACTACTATAGCAAAAATGTAGAACTAGTTCTACACTCTACACTTAGAGGTTTGCTAGAGGGTTGAGGTTGAAGATGAAGTGTGTTTGTTTGTGTTCTCTAGCAAGAGATGTGCAAGACTTAGATTGATATCTTCACATTCAATATCATCTTATGATATAGAATGGATGATGAAACATATTGCACACTAAACAAACACATTAACCATCCATATGGTTAATGCCTCTTGGTCCATGGAAGATGCTCTTACAAGAGTTCTTCCCAAGGGATACAAAGCCTTCCCAAGGCATAAAGTAGCCACCAAGATGTCAACTCCTCATAATGATGAGATTAGTTAATTAATCTTAATTAATTAATTAAATCATATCTTGTTTAATTAATTCATTAATTAATTAAATCATTTCAATAAATGATAATATATAAATATATATCTCACATATATATATATATACATAAACCCTAAATGGTGCGTCCGGAACTAATTCCGGGCGCACCATCGGTTCGGTCGGGACACGATCTCGATCGAACCGAAATTCCTCAATATGGATCAAATCCCTTATTCACTTTCGGGTCACTACTCGAAAGTATCTTCGGTAATTGTTATGTGTGTGACCTCATAGCCCGAGTAACGAAAGCATCGGGATTCAACGTATAAGACCGTATACTCGAATCCCGAAGATCATCGTGAGAGCCTAGTCTGCCATTCGATGACCCCCGGCATTATCTCGGGTGAGACTACTGATAGTTCAGATAACTATCGGTTGTTGAACCGTATATATATAGATGATATAGTTCACGGGCACTAATTGAGGAAATTGACACATCAATTTCCAACAGTCTTGGTGCTCATGCAAGTCTGATCTATTGAACAAGCCTCTTATTTATAGCTAATCAGGCAAACCTAAGGAAACTAGGAGAGAAAGCCCGAAACCCATGAGAAACCCTATTTTCGCCAGCATGCCCTAATCCTGCACCCAGGGGCACACCCTGACGAGAGCTTCCCACACTCGCCCCCCAAGGGCACGCCCTGACGAGGGCTGCCCTACATCTACCCGCATAGGCTCAGCTCAACAACCACAACTTCATATCTCAACAGTACTGGATTGAAGGCATATTTCAACAAATCTCCACCTTGACTTGAATCCTCTTCCGATATCAAAACTACACAAGAACTTCTCAATGCACCAGAATGTACAACAAGTATCAGATGTGCTCAGATAGTGAAATAAACGTGCGTGCCAGATGTATGGGTCCATACCAGATGCACCACAAACTACAGACGTGACTCTACCTCAGAAGTTCCAAATGGCACCAAATGTACCAAATGCGTTAAGAGAACTCAGATGTGATAGATATGTCCATAAGACACTCAGAAAAAATAAGAAATGCCTAGCACCTTATCTCACATGTTGCTTTATCACCAAGCAACTCCAGATGTGTTGATCACAACACTAGATGAATAGTAACCTGAAAAACTATTCTACATATCTATGAAAGAAGTGCCTCAAACCGACACTAGAATAGACGATGCCCTCAATCTCCATCCTATACCGCCCTGTCAGCGGGCTGATTCTCATATCCGAATAATTTAAATGGTAGGTCTAAACGTCGTTGAACCTTTCAAAATCCTCTCCACTGTCTGTCAATGTCCCGAGCTAACCACATCAACACCACATGAATAAAAGCATGCATGCTTTCTATCCACCTATCCCACCAGTGTGAACACATAACGGAAGCGAATTGTCTACGATTAATTTGGTGAACAGCAAAGATAAATGAATTAAGTATAGTTCTGAAAGTAAAGAACATCATATGTAATGTGGTATCAATAACAATATGTTAGTACTAATCCACGGGCACAGCCACCAGAAATATTACTATAATGGAAAAACGGATTACAGAGTTGATCAATCAGATCTCGGATGTATGAAAACCAGGAAATATATTCTATGCGTTCTAGTCTCATACGAATCTTGTGTGTCTTGCTGCTCGTGCAAGTCTAATCTATTGGACAAGCCTCCTATTTATAGGTGTTCAAGAAAACCTAAGGAAGCAAGGAGAGAAAGCCGGAAGTCCATAAGAAACCATATTTTTGCCAACATTGCCCTAATCCTGCCCCCAGGGGCACACCTCGACGAGAGCTGCCCAAACTCGGCCCCCAAGGGCACGTCCTGACGAGGGCTGCCCTAGGTCCGCCCCATGGGCTCAGGTCAGCAACCATGGCTTCATATCTCAATAATACCGGATTCAAGACATACTTCAACAAGTTTCATTCTCACCTAAGTAATGTGAATTTTTTTTTATAATGTTAACTAACAAAATTGACAAATGGGTGAGATATATGTGCATATATTTAATGTAAGAGCATGTTTGTTATAATACCAAAACCTAGAATATGAAGTTTAGTTAAGTTACTAAAGATTGAATGTTAAAATTTGAATTAGTAATTTTAAATTCAAAATAGACTTAAAGTTTCTTTCTTCTTCAACCACTAAAGAAATCGTTAATATCATTTCTGTACCCGTTATACATTTATTGGGACTATTTGCGCATCATTATCATTTACCGGGACCAAAGTGCAACAATGACCCACTTACTAAAACTACTTTATTCTCTGAAAAGAGTGTTACCCCCATCAACGAGAATTTTGCATGTACCCTCACCATAAATCATTACTCTTACTCGACATAAAATATATTAAGGTGCAAGATAAATATGATGTGCTAAAATACAATAGAATCAACGTCCTCTACGAATATAAGGTATGCCCAATCTCCTCTAATTTTGACTAACAATAACTATCTAGTTATACTATAAAAATTTGCTTTATGAAAATACTTTTAAAGATTAATTTCTTGATTCTAATTAATGATAATAAATAATAAAAGGTTTATTTATCTGGCATGATGAATCAAAGAGAAAAGAAAAATAAAAGGATAGAATTACACAACCGTACATGCAAAATTTCCCAGCTCTACAATAAAATTGGCCCTTATCCTACATTGAAGAAAGATGGGAAAAAAAAACAGACTGGGACAAATAGGTAATTGATCAAAAAGTATCCTTTTTAAGCGGATTTCAAAAATACTCCTATAATGGCTCCATTGTTGATATATTTAATTTTGTTGTATCTGATACATCAATCCTGAAGTTGCTTTTTGATTCGATCAAAATCTTGTTTTTCGCGCTCTTTCATAACAAAAATTTTGTTAAGGGTCTCCCGGTGTGAAAACAAAAAAAGTTTGTGACGCTGAACTGGACTCCCGATAAATAAGAGAAAATCGGAAATCCTTTCTTACCATCATATTACTTTCTTATTTTTTGAACTAAATATGAAGAAGTAATTGATGGTTAAATTTGAACATTAAAAAACGTTTTAACTGGAGAGCACCTGTCTCAGGTCAGTCAGGTAAACCAACTGAAGACTGAAAAACGTTTTAACTGGAGAGCACCTGTCTCAGGTCAGTCAGGTAAACATAGAGTAGCATAAATCCACCATGTTGCATCTAGATCAATAATTGTCAGTCAGCAGACAAATTAATGAGTCAGCTGTACAAATATACAACTACATAATTGTAAAATGCCTCTTTGTTAGAAGGTATACATCTCAGAGTAACGCTTCTGCAAAACTTTCCAATACCTCATACAAGAAGGGTTCATGTGAATTGCTTGAAGAACCCATCGTAGGCGACTTTGACCTTGAACCATAGCTAAAGAAGCATCACTCGGTTCTGGTAACAGAGACATCTGCAGGAAGAGCTCTGCGGGCCTCAATCCTTTACAAAAGCAAAAAAATTATATATTCATGAAGAATAATGATACATAATATGTTAGGTAGATTACTGCTGAACTAATTATACCTGGTGGCCATGAGAACCATTCATCTTGTAAGTTTCTCTCCCATTTTGCTTTAGAGCCAAGGCTGGCTTCTGCCTGAGCCAGCAACAAGGAGACAATGGGCAGAGTTTGGCTTGAAGTGTGCTTCGCTTTCTTCAGACTATGAATGGCACGGTGTAAAAAAAGAGAATCACATTGCTGCTTGGCAAGCTCCATGCAGATGGCACCTGTAAATCACACACATATCCAATGACTTTGAAGACGATGGAAGAGGAAAAGTAATGCAACCCTTCAGAGTAATTATATCCTTTCTCCTGCATTACTCAAGAAGAAGCTAAATCTTGTAACTCAATCAGAAATTTGTTGATAGTGAGCATTTTTCAAGTAGCACATCCTTATCTATAAAAAGTTCAACTGACTAGAGTGCCTGGTGTGTGCTCCATCCCATTTTTTTGACAGGTTTGTTTCACAAAAAATTATGAAAAGACACTTTTTGCAACTTTTTTCCCTTCTCCTACCATCTCACATTTTGAAGATGTTTTGGAGTCTTACCAATCTCTAAAAGGAGGTTCCTTTAGCACAGTATAATATATACACACAGAAGCCTAAGTTCTAATGCTTCTGTTCATTCTATTACCCTTCACAAGTCGCATGTTTTTAAGACCAACAGTCCTAAAATGGTTTTGTGTGTGTTTGCTATCATCTGCCCACAGCCTAAAATATTAACATGAAGACTACAGTTCAATCTAAATAATAGAGGAATGCAGTGGGAAACTGGAGGGAGGATGAAAATATGTTGTTGGTGGTACCATGACAAAGATATAGACAGCTGTCTGTCGTGCCCAATGAACACGCTTGCATGAAATGCTCTTCCGCAACTAGAAAATCGTTGGTCCAAATAGCAATCAGACCTTCCACCAAATTAAATGTAGCCATCCACATATTCCATGAGCTTCTGATATCTTTGGAGCACTCTTCAAATAGCGTAGGCAATTCTGTTGGTTGATTCTCAAGCTTATGACGAGAAATAATGAATTTAAGACAGATCCACCCGATATGCCAATTTGTTTTCAGCTCCAAGCACCTTTTGTACTCTTTCACCAGGGAACCAACATTATCTTCGGACGAGTATGCACGACAAAGTAGCAAGTGTGCGAAAAAAAGATGGTCCTTAGGAAGCAAGAGCTGAGAAGCACTTTGTGCATGGTCAATGCATTTCCTTACATTTCCACTATGCAAGGCAACCTCAGCAACACAAAGTAGAAGCTGGAACTTTTTATATAGTTCACCTCTATTATTATCCTCGTTAAACTGATCAGAGAGAGCCGCATCCGTCAAACGCTCTATAATACCACAAATGTATTGAGGAAATCTCTCCTCACGGGCCTTCTGAAAATAACAAAGCACAAGCAAGTACCTCACATTATGGTTCCAAGGCTCGTGATGCAAACACCTGTACATTCAATGAACGGATCAGACACAGATATCATCTCACGCAGAGGGGTATCAAGATATATGATCACAAGCATTTCCATGTAAAAGCGAAATATTAAGATTCAATTTCCCCCCTAAGACAGCACAGGAGCATTAGATCTTTCACCCAGGCCTTTTGTTACCTTTCATTCCTGCCTTCTCTGTTTAGACTTTTAAATTATAAAGTATGATAAACAGAACCATAAATTAAGGGAAATAATCATACTGTTGTAGTTTTTGAATAGCTTTCTGTCCAGAATGCCATTGATCTTGGCAGGTAGGAAACAAGAATCTCTCATTATCTGATTTAGTGGTGCAGCAAGCAACAGCTCCTGCACCCAACATTTCCCATGGCGATTTCAAGGCATCTACCTTTTGGTGTTGACAGATAGTTAAACATCGTGTGGCAACATGAAGGTCATCCCATTCCTTGCTAGATACCAAAAGGTTTCCAAGGAAACTCCTGTGAGCAAACATGGAGGGTTAATGTGAGAATGAATATATAAGAAAAAAAGTGATAAAACCAAATCAATTTCTACAGTGATCAGTGAATGGTAGACAAACAATTGCTTAGATCAGAATCCATCTCACAAGAATTCCACAGCAAGACTGACAAAAAATGAGAACACGGCTCCCAGAAGAATCATTCAGTTAATCAACATTGATTTGTTCACTAGCTAGTCATATGAAGTTCCATATAAAAATTTATGCGGGAACTAACATTTATCAACTACATAAAAGCACATAATTTAAAGGCCCTTCAGAAAATGGAACAAAAGATTAACCGGTTCGTGATCAGAAAATTACTAAAACAATAGCTTGGTGCACCACTAATATGAAGCTTGGATCTTCAATTACTACTAAGCATAAGACCAGATGTCTTGATATAATGAGGTCTAATTCTTCTTTTGAAATTTTGAATACCATTGAGCTAGAGCCAATAATTTCACTCACCTTACTGAAGCATCCTCTGGAAACATGTGCAAAGCTTTTCTTAAATGATTGATTCCCTCCTGGATTCCAAGGGCGTCTCCAGACCTATATTTAACCTGCAATGTCATAAAATTAATTTGCAGGAACCTCTACTAAGAACTGAACTGAACAATATTGAGTTGTAGCATCTAAAACCTCAGTTGAATGGACTTACTAGTTTACCAAGCGATTCAAGGATGTGCATTGCAGTGTTATTACCACTAGAAGCAAGCATGGAAAGACTACTTGAAACAACTGGTTCAAGCTGATTACTGTCATCTAATGTGTGGATAGCGGATACTACAAAACTGAGTTTGGAGCTCTGAAAGAAATGCTTTGGCATTTTTAAAATGCTTTTAACTGCTGAATCCTTTCCTGATACGTAGTACGTCAACCTACAGATAAAACTAATAGGGGAAAAAACCAAAGCTTTTTCCATGGATGGGATGCTAGCAGCGAGAGCTCTTGCCACTGACAGAGATAATTCTTTTTCACCAAGTTGCCATAAACTAAGAGCGTATATCTGGAGACCGTTTGCATTAAGCAGACCTAGGACATGAGTAGGCTTCGAGTGAAAACATATTTATATGATTAATATCATTGAGAAATAAAGACGTATTTAAAATTAAAAAGTTGTACTACTTATCATTCATTAGTTAGTGTGAAATAAGAAATTTAAAGAGAACGAAAAGTACTGTTAACTGCCTCAAAACAGTAAGGGAACCTTCCAACTTACCTCCAAAGTTATATTGGTTTATCAAAGATACCATGAAACCTCGAGGATAATTTTCTTTAAGTTGAGTCAAATAATTGCCAAAAAGGGTAAAATCATCATAAAACCTAATATGGTACCCATAGCTCGTGAGGTATGGTACATTCAACACTGAAGTTTTTCTTAATTACATGTTGTTCTGGTGAAAATGGTTTAGGTAATTACCTTCTTATTGATAAGACAATCGGCTAAAATGCAAATATCACATACCTTCTTTTTTCAGATTTTCACACTCTTTCACTGCATCACTAGCATAGCCCAACTGCAATATATTTCACTCAATGAATCAATTCCAATACCACTTGGAATCTTCATATACATCTAGCACAGAGTAAGCATATATATTGAGCTCGTAACTTTTCTGAGGAAGAGACCATTATTAGATGAATTACCAGACAAAGTGACCTGGCCAAGTTAATTGATATATCTTGGTGATGGAGCTTCAATGTCTGGTGACCGAGTGAGTTCATCAGATAACGTGCCATCCTGTAAGAGATAACAGCACTATGATAGTCACAGCGTGCCTCGCTAACTAATCCATTCAAATTGTGGGATTCAGGACAATGTGGTGCTCGAAGAACAGCTTGCCTAATGCCTCCAAATACCTGTGACAATACTCAATCCAGATATCAAAATTTCATCCATTGCAACACCCTGACAATTACCAAGATTTGACAGTCCAGCTTATTTCTCCATACCTCAAAAGATGACAAATTGCCAGACCAGTGGGCAAGCTTAGCAAGCCCCATTTGGAACCCTGGAAGCTGTAAGAAGATCGTAGTTTTAAAGTACTACTCTCGTACGGGTTTTAGTGATAATGTACAATAGCATTATAGGTGGCAATGTTTCACCAAGCAGATGCTAGGGCACTGATGCATTTTATGTGCTACTCCCTCATTTCTTTTTTAGTTGTCCTTTTAGCTATTTGCACATATATTAAGGAAATAAAAAGCAGTCAAAAAGTCCATTGAAAATGTAAAATGACAAATCTATTGAAACTATGTAATCGATTAGTTGATAACTTTCATAAGAAAAAGTAATCAAAAAGTACATTGAAATGCTAGAAAGACAACTATTTAGAATAAAAAATGAAGGCTAGAAAGACAACTACAAAAGAACGGACGGAGTATATACTACAGGGTGCTTGCTTCGTCAAAAGTACATCTTTAGCTCAATCCATGCCCTACATACTACTGGTTTGCTTCTCATAAAGCATGCTAAGCAGATTAAATGTGTTCTTGTTCATAAGGTAACAAGTCATACTCTGAAACAAGTTAAGACTTATCACATATAGCACAGAGTTTTAAATGTTTTGAGTGTGTGTGTGTGTGTGTGAGAGAGAGAGAGAGATAGCTCACTGGCAATATCTGCGCGGCTCGTAGACAACATTCAAATGCATCATCCGGTCTCAGCTTCCTGAAAAATCATTTAAGACGGTGTTTTCAATAACCAGGCAGAAAAAATGTCTCATATTTTCCTCTAATAAAAGATACCTGGCATATGCATCAGCTGCCATGCCAGCCCAGGGTAAGGCAAGGGATGGATCTATACTCCTTGCACGATCAAATGCATGTTGGGCCGATTCCCTTTTACCCTCTTGCCAGTAGAGCTGAACATCATAATTGTTGGGTCATTTATCACTTATGGGTATGGGATTCAATGAAATATCATAATTTATAACGTACTACATGCCGAGCTAGAAGTTACTTTCTATGCATGCCAATTTTGTTTATGTCCTCATGATTTAAGAAAGACAATAATGTTGTAATGCAAAAAAAAATAATCGAAGTTAATCCAGGCATGTCTGACCCGTTACACTTTTATATGTGGGTCTAGTTTGTGGTGTAACCTTTAATTTCATTCTTTCATGCACTAAATAATAAATCCAAAACCATCAACGTGGTGTAACTTATGAATCAATCAGAAAATATGTAGGTCATGACCTTCCCAAGGTACGCCCATGCAACTGCTTCTGATACATCCAACTGCAGTCCCCGTATAAAAGCATGTTGCTTCAATGGAGCAGAGCTTGATAAACATCCCAAGGCAACCCAAAATTCGTTGTTGTGACCTTCAAATAACAAGCCACCAAGGCACATTTTTTCGGGCAGAGACCTGACACAGACGAGTGTATACATGATGACAATGCTACTATAAACATCAGAAGTTTCCTAAGAGAAACAAAATTACTACCAAGAATCTGCAATATTTATCTGGTTCTCCTTCAAAGAGGATATGAGATCTTCGGCAACAGCTATGTCAGCATACAAATTTGCTTGCCATGGAGCTAAATGCAGAGCACGCTGATATGAATGATTTGCAGCTACAGAAGCTTGATAGCAAATTCTTTTCCATGATATAATGGAGCTAATGAAAGTATTCTCATCAACATTCACTGCCCAATCTTCATCCATCCATGGGAAACACTTAGCATATAAAAGCTAACAAGAAGCACACAAAACCTATTAATAAATCATGTGAAAAGATAGGTCTACAGATATACCAACATCACACCTACAGCACATAAAATTGTAATTCAGATAGCAAATGGATATTTGTTCACCAAACCTCTGTTATTAAATGCACCAAACCGATCTGAGATTAAAGTTTGTGACGTACTCCTAACATGCAAAAGTGAATACAGAAAGCGAGCACTTTACCTGAAAGTTATACTCCCTCCTCATAAAGATTGTCTAGTTTTGAATTTTCAAAAAAAATTGACCATATCTAGTACTAGTAGTTACATTGACTTGTTTCCTAAATACATATGGAAATCGGTCAATTAAACAAGTTATGGGAAATGAAAAAAGGGTTTTTGGAGTATATTTTAGAAGGTTTAAGAGAAACACTCTTTTTCAGAACTATGTTTTCTATTAATATTATTAGACTACATCAATAGTTCTACTCCAGATGTTGACAGGTGTTCATAGAAGTGTTTATAGTCACTTTTGAATGCTTACCTACAAAGTGATTACCAAACACAAAAACTCATCAAACTAATGGGTTTACAAAGAACTATCTGAGCAATAGCATTTCTCAAGGACTATGACACAAGGCAGAAGCTACCTGAATATCCCCATGCAGCTTCCATATGCTTGACAAGTTGCTTTCCAGGGTCGAACAAGTTAGAACCACCACAGATGCCTCCTGTAATTTCCTCAAACTATCAGAAGAATATAGTGATCAGAGAAAGCATCCCCAGAAAGCAAAACCTTAAGCCAATGACTTGAGCACAGTCGGAACTGACCTCTAACAATGAGGCCCCCCATTTAAATGCACCTGTATCTACACATTCTTTAGCCAAGGAAAGTAGTGCAGATGCAAGCCCATAAAGTGCAGACACATTTTGAGGGGAAATCTTTAGAGCCTGACGAAATAATTCGACCCCCTGTATGCGAAAATATAGGCTTATAAATGTCACAAAAATAACTGAGTAAGTCAATAAAATATAACTCAATTTGACACTCGAATCTGTTTTATAGAAGACGCAACAATTCTCATAGTCGTTGCTAACAAATATAGACTCCGTTTACCTTCACTTGCCTATATTAAAACTTAGGTCAGCGTCATCAACAATTAGATTTTGCTTCCTCTAAGAGTAGATTGGACTTGAATCTTTTCTCATAATACCGCTATTTAATTATCTCACAAAAATAGTTAAGAGGTTAAGCCAATTACTCTCTTACACTATAAAACCAGAGAATATAAGCAAATTAAAGATTTCAGCAATATAAGTATAGTAGGTCCAACACACCAGAGTATAATAAGCAAACAGAGCACTCTATCTAAGAAGCTTCCAATTCAAGATATTTTTCGCAAGAGTGCTTAAGAGAAGTATTTATTCCGAGTAATATTAAGTAAAAAAGACACATTAACAATAACAACGAAGTATTTACCACAACCTTTATAGAGAAGTAAATCAGCAACTTGTAAATTCCACTACATTTTAAGAGCAGAATAACAAACCAACTAGAACAAAATATCGCACAAAAGAAGTCCATCCACCTTCCTAAAGGCACCAAGCATCAAATACACATTTCCACTTTCTACCAGCGCAAAAACTCTAGAGTCTTCTAACTCAACAGCTCGTCCATAAGACTGAAAGAAAACAATAATTCAGTAGACATTAATAACATTTTCCAAAATATCAAACGAACATTTCATGTTCATATAAGATTATAAATGTTAGTTGTGCAAACTTATAAAATGAAACAAAAAGACTGTCGAAGTAATTCCAAATTTATGTCAGGTGAACTCATAGCACTTTTTTTTTTAAACCCACCCACCGCCCCCTTACAATGAGAATCGAACATAGCACATTGATTGTGTTTTATCTACAACTACAACAAAACACATAAAGAGAAGTGAAATACCTTTATGGCAGCAGTGAACATGCCCATTTGCTGGTATGCAAGACCCAAGGCCTACTAAGTACAAGCCAACAATAAATCAGAGGTTGAAAATTTCTATACAATATGAGTACCAGTGTTAACATAAGGACATGGAGATTAAGAAAAAGGGAAAAGTGTAAGATATGACCTCCCACAAATCAGCAGAAGTAGGATAGCCACGGATAGCATGCTGAAGACTCTGAATTGATTCTGACCATTTACCCTGATGGACCTAGAGATACGTCGGTGGTGAAAATTATCAAAGAGATTAGCCAAAAACATGATAATCAAAGGAATTCTTAAACACACAAAAATTAGATAAGTACCAGGGTCACACCTGAAGAAATCCCAGTCTGCGGTAAGCCCAGAATGACCTAGGGGATTTGTTGATAGCTTCATTGCAGATAGCAAACTGCAAAGTCTCTATACCTGATTGATCATGCAGATCACACAGGGCTTCCCCGGCAACAAAATCTTGAGGATCGAGAGTGATGGCTCTCTGATAACACTTCGAAGCTCTCAGAGAATCAGCTAAAAATTGATGATAATAAAGGCCCAAATATCTAAAGGCAGGACCATTCTGTGGATTAAGTTTAGCTGATATAATGAAATGCTCTGCTGCTTTCTCCTTGTAATTATTATTAGCAGATAAGTTGGAATCCTCCCCCTTTTCCCACAATAGAATTCCCTATAAACAAAACATGATAAGAAAAATATTAGACATACATAACAATAAATATACAAGGGAATCAGCAATTGAAAATGTCAAGCAACAATTATTGAGAAACATATTTCATATATATTTACTATGTTGAAATGGAGAGCAGGATCATCAGATTGTGATTCAAGAGATTCTTGCAATTCTCTTATTCTATCAGTTTTTTCCGATTCATCATTCTGCAATCAAATAGAAACAAAAAATTAAATAGCAGAAAAAGTAAAAAGTGGGGCAAAGGGCCACATTGAAAACAGTAACTTACCATTTTTTAGATGTATAGTTTAATCCAAAAATCAAGACCCTAAGAGCATATGCAGCTTTTGCAAAGGTCGGCAGCAAAACAGTAGAAGGCTTATACAATGGAATCTGCACAGTAGAAATTCTCCCAATGAATTTTGCCACGTTTATTCTTTCCAAATAGTTTATAAGCTAAGAAAACAGAAATCTAAGTTCATTTAACATAAATTTATATGAGTTTATCACCGATAGTTTATATTCTTGCCAAATTACGAATGCACAAACTTAAGATATACGAATGGCATTGATCACAAACATTTTTCAAAAACTTCCATAAAACGTTTACATTCTCAAGTGCCAAAGGAACATAGATCATTATTGAGAGTTCACCCTCAAGGTATAAGATTATTACAGTTAGGTTCATAGTCGTTAAGCTTTAAAAGAGGATTTCCCCATTCAACTGTAGGTTGCCTAAGAAGGAGCTACGACTTCTCGATAGCATCATAGAAACTTCGTAATATTTACTCTCAAGGTTCCTATTCTGCCTCTGTGTGTTATCCGTATTCCTTATACTATAAGTTCAAGAGAACATAAGGTTGTTTTCATTTTGTGCATCAGATACCACCTAACCATGTTTTTCCAGCATTCAGCTAATTAACTTCTACGAAATATATGGGAATCAGCCTCCCTGTTATCACAGAGGTAAGGAGTTTACCCTCTTTCGAGGCATGTGGTTGTATTTGTTCAGTGGAAAAACTAATCAGATCACCTGCAGTACGAAATCCATCAAGTGATTTTCCACTATAATTAATTACACAACAAAAAAAGAAAGTTACCACTTCGAATTACTACTTGAAATGATCAGAAGTGCCGAAATCACTAACCTAATTTAAAACCAAATATTGACTTATTCCTTAGCTGCCTTACTTTACAATCACCCCATCCCAAAATGATCTCTATCAAGTTCTATTTTTGGTTACACCAAAAGTAATAAACTTTGATGCCTTAATCGACGCCCACAACTTTAGTTCGAATCAATTATCACGTTAATAGTAATGTGAATTAAAAATTCGATCTACTGGTATATTTTTCCCCAAATATTACATATACATAAACATTTAAGTTCAAAATGTCGAAACTGGACAATCGTTTCGAGATTAACTCCTTAAAAGCTTATACTGAATGAAGTAAGTAACAAACACCTACTGGGTGTAACTAAAATGACAATAACACAAAACAACTTCTACAAAATTGAAACGATATATAGAATCAAACCAATATCCAAAATTTGAAACATTGCTTAACAACAAAATTGTCCACATTTCTTTATCCAAAATCAAAGCGACAAAATATCAATCACAATATACTTGAGCAAACCAAAAAGCGACTTACATAATTTTGATAGGATATGGTCCTAATTCACGTTATGCTCAGTGTGATGGGATGGGGTGGTGGATTGGGAGAGGGGGGGGGGGTGGAGTGTGGGGTGGTTAACGGCGTCTAAATTGAGGTCCGTCACGTTATTTTCACCTGATTGTTCATTTGTTTCAGTTCATAAATTTGATATTAAGGCCCAGTTTTATTCTGGGCCATGTTTGTTTAAGTGGGTTGATATGTTTCAGATATCAATTTTAATCCAACCCAATCGGCCGTCGATGGTATGATCCATAGTGATGGACTGATGGGCGATGGCAAATAGACTGACGTTTTAAGAGTCGTTCGCTGGTTCCAGGGCGGATTTACCTCATTCGTCGTGGTGGTTCGAAATGTACATATAAATTTTTTTAGCAATACTAGTGAAATATTCTTAATGATTTTTTCTACTTTAATATTTTTTATAACTTTAGACTTATAACTTCAAATTAAAATTGTAAAAAAATGTTAAAAGAAAGATAAAAAGTTGAGAACTATACTATGTTACCATTAGATTATTTTGAAGATTATTGAACTTGATCATAGCTAGAGTTATAGTAATACATTAACATATATTGATTTGAATAATATGGGCTTAATTGTTCGCTTTTAATATTAATTTGGAATCTTTATAAGTAATTTGAATCTTTTGTAGTTTATGGTGATTCTTGCTTGGTATAATATATGAACTTTTTGCCTAACATTTCTTGCAATACCTAAAAAGTTAAAAAATATGTAGCTGCCAGGACTTGAACTCTGGTCTCTAGCTTCCATGTTATACCTACTTACTAACTCGTCTAACAAGATTTTTGGTGGTTTAAATGAACCACCTTGAACTACTTCAGGTCCGCCCCTGGCTGGTTCGTGTTTGAAAAGGCAAGCCGTGACAAGCCCTGGGATATGATTTTGATAGTTGTGTCCGGGTTCAACCCAAGTCTAATAAGCATTCGACAATGAAGGTAGCATCTCGATGTAACGGGACAACGTCGGCTCCTTGGCGTACATAGTAGAGCCGTAGAGATATTTGTTGGGACTAGGTGGATGTCGGTTATTTTGCAAGATGTAATCCTTTTTAACGGATAACTGTGTACACATTGAGATATGAGCAAGGATCGAGTCGGATACAAGACCATATATAGATTCAAGAAGGGTGCAATTTCGAGTTGTTTGACTAAAACAAAATGAGTTTTTTTAAGCTGAAATCGGATCGGTTAACAGAATTGTTGAAACAATTTAACTACAATTTTGTCCATATAAAAATGTACGAAGTTCATTTTTTTTCTCCTAATTATAATAGGAAAGGAGAAGTTATAAATATAGTTTTGTGATGAAAGTTACGCAAAAAATATGTCTAAAAGTTCATCATAATTATAAAATTTGTCCCAAAAAGAACCCATAATGATGTTTGTACATCCAATTTTGATGGTAACATTGGTTTATATACACTATTACAATACGCGTGTCAATAATTGAGGAAAAGTTCAGGTACCTTTTTTATGCAATTTTCTTCCTTATTTATAGGCTTTCATTTATGGTGGAACCCACCTAAAAATCAGTTGAACAATGGGGAATGGGACATTAAGTGTCTGATCCGAAGTGAAAATGTGGAAGAATTTAAATATTATGGGATGAGTGAGCTTCACCAAGAAAAATCGTGACAGGAAATTTGTGAGATATGTAAATCGGGTACGAAAAAAATCAGATCTTGAATGACTTGTTGGCTTCTAATCTGAAACTGATGAATCTCTTATTTTGTTTTTGATCATGGTCAATATAATATTCATCTTCACTAATTAATAATAACATCTTAAGAAATATTAATTTTATTATTTTTTTAACTATCTGTACATAAATTATTATAAAATAAAAGTATGTTAAATGTAGAATGATAATTAATTAAAACTATGTAATAGTAAAAAAACATTAAAAACATAAAGTTAAAATACAATTTTGTATTCTAAAAATATACTGTAATATTTATAAAAGAAAAAGATTAAGACTACGAAGACTTCTAAAAAGGAATGGAGAGAGTATAGGCCATAGGGCTTAGTAACACTAAAAGAAAATCAATCATCTTAATAAGAAGCTTGAAATGCTACTATATCAAAAGTTGATGATGCTTTATCTTTTTGGTTGGATTTCTCCATTCTTATTTCTCCATCACCATCATTGAAAGGCATAAAACGCTGTCCAGGAGAGCCCCACTTGTTTTTCTTGCTAAGCTTTTTTACTTATGGAATTGCAATTCTTGATTCTATTTCATTCTCCATCCAACCTTTTGGTCAAAACAAATAATCCAAAAATGTTCTCTAAATCCAGACAAGATTGAGTCACCCTACTTAACCACATAGATGTGCATGATCCAGCTTCGAATAACGGACGCTAATCGCGTTGTTAAAACCTTTCTTAACAAGTTAACAACCACTTTGCCCCGAGTCACCAGTCATTTTTCGAGCAGTGAGTTCTCAATGTAAGGCATGCATGCATACTAATTTTTGCATGCATTACATACACAACAGATTCACCCTTAACCACCCCTTATTTCTCGAGTATTGAATTTTAGTGTAATGCATGTGAAGATAGGCACCTTGTGATCGAATAACAATCTTTTAATTAATACATATAGTTAAATATAGAGGCGGAATCAAAATCAAATTATATGAATGCCAATTTTAGAAACCACGGGAGCATAGTGTTTTGCACCCCCACCCCTACCCATGGATCAAATGGATGTTGCAAACTTGCAATTTCCTCAAATACGAGGTCTTAATTGACTGGTACAAGAAACGGTCAAATTTGTGGATTAAATTTTTTTTAACGTACCTTAAAAGTTAAAAGGATGCATATTTACAATTCGTTAATCTGTACTACATTGAAAGAGAGAATACAATAACTTCTCTTAAAAGACGGGCTCTGACGAACCACTTTTGGATTACGTGCTTGTTTTACCTAGACAACATGATTAATAAATTATTCTCATTCCATAATTACCGTGAGTCTTAGTAATTATTCTGTTATAGACTAATTTATATTCCGTTCGTCCTTTTTCTAAAATCATTTTCAATTTTTGAACTCAAATTTTGAAAATTTAATTATGAATTTTTGTTATTCGATAAGAAATAATAATATTCGATTCGTTTAAATTTGAAGTCGTGTCTCCATGATAATAAAAAATTAAACGAGGCCTAGAAGTAGGGATGGAGGGAGTAAAATGATAGGTAAGGTGTGTAATTGTACCCTGTGTCAGTGTGTCGTGTGACTTCAGCGAATCTAAGGACCAAACCACATTCTCGTCGACAATTTGGCAAAACATGTGTAAGATACACTCATTTGTATGGTACAATTTAACAATTAAAGTACACTTCAATTATAATTGAACAATTGTACTCTACTTACCAATTCTCAAATCAAATATACTTTTCATTAAAATATTTAAGGATCATTACCTCGATTTCGAATTCATGATCTTTATTCGATCAATTATCAAATCCAATCAACTTAGCTTTAGTTTTTAAACACCCTACACACCCCATTTGGACTCAAGGGGCAATGTTAATTTTTTTAAATAAACTTTTGATTTCATCTCTCTTTATATTTAAAATATTTTTTTTATGTTAATGTTGGGAATAAATCATATGTTCGATATGTTTATTAAAGATTGCGACATGTCTATTGATTGTTTTAAGAAGTTTATTAATAAAACGTATGATAATCTTAACGGTGTGCGGACCAGTTACCTCCCTCTCGTGAAATGACACTCTTTCCTTGAGAAGGAATATATTCAAAATCAATCATCTCCATTTTCTCGGCAGTTTTGTTGGTTCATGGCAGTACAAAAAAAGATGCCACTCCTCTTTCCTCTTTTTCTTGTTTGGTGATACCAAAAGAGAACTATCAGTCAATTTATTCATCTCTTTTGTCTATCTATGAATTTTCAAGATTACATCAATCTTGGCACAACCCAACAAATAGCAGCTTGCCAATGGCTCAACAGGTACATTATGTAAATCTCCCTATTTGTCTAACAAAACTTTCAAGATGGTAGTTATCTTATTATAGATGTCGTATTCGTGCCTGTTCGAAATGCTAATCGTAGTATTTATTCCTTCATTGTTGTGATTGATTTGATATGTTGATGGTAGGGAGGAGGATGGCCTTTAGGGCTACAACCATTGCATGGTCGAGCTGGGTTAGCGAGGAGCCGAGATGTTTTATCCGGTTCGACATCATTCAATACTTTCCTCAGTGGTTCTCCTAGTACTTCTTGCACAGATTTTTCCTCAGATTTGGACACAGAGGTACAACATTTGAATTTGAAACATTGGTAGTAAAATAAGTTTACCCCACCACTCTGTCCTAATATGTCATGCCCTTAATTGTTACTGTTTGATGCATTTGTTCTGTTTACGTCTACACTAGCTACGCTTCTTATCTACTGTGAAGTAGTAGATAGCATTTGGATGCACTATATACTCTTGAGTCACTTTGAAGATATCCTCCTTGATATCACACGAGTATTGCGTGTACTATCCGGCCCCTCCTTACCCAGCTTAGGTGGAAGGCTCTTCAAATATATAGTGAGGCATGTTAATGTTAAGGTTGTCTTGTTAGAAAGAGTTGCTGTTAATATAATGGTATCCTAGACTGCGATAATTTCCTTTAAGATGCTTGCAATATGTTCCAATTTTTCTCTGTTCTCAATTCTGGTATTCTAATAATTGTGCTAGATTGGAAGTGGTTAAGTTTACTAACACCACATTCTTGTTACTGGCTGCCATGTATGATATATATGTTCCTACTTAACATTAATCAGTGGATATGATGTGATGGAAGTCTAACGAATTCGACTTTTGTAGAGTTGATAACATCTAACACAAGTATTCCTGTTGTATTTGCAGTCAACCGAGTCCTTCTTTCACGATAGAAGCACCACGTTAGGGAGTCTCATTGGGGCGACCAACATTGTTACTCTCTCGAGAAGGTCTACTAGAGGGAGGTCAATTCGCGAAGTAACAGGCAGGCAGAAGAAACAACGTTCCAGGACGTGGTGTTTCTCTTTATGCTCAAAGAACAGAACTGATGCTGAAAGCTTGATCATAAACACAAATGCTCCATCCCTCGGACAATTTCTAGCAGTAGAGCGAAGGGCTGCTGACGGGAACAGGAGGAGTCACAGCCCCCTAATTTATGGACCTGACGAACTTGGTCTGGCGCAGCCAAATAGAGAGCAGAACTCGCTCTTCGTGGATGGCTGCGTGGCTCCTCCTTGTCCAAGTCCATGTGTACTTCAGGATGGTAATGGACATGGCCTGCCTCTCATGTTTGCATGTATATGTGGATAGTTCACAAATAATCAAGTCTGGTTTGATCTATGTATCCTCTATATGATTGCACTCTAAATGCAAAAAAGGATGTAAAATTTGGAACTTCCAAAGGGCCAACTTTCTTTCTAAATGTGAGACATCATTCACAATCACCTCAACACCTTAATTATCTTAATTAGAATGATCGTTGTTCGGGAACAAAGCAATAAGACTTAAAGATTTCACTACCGCTCTTCGCCTAAAGACGTAAATTCGCTCTTCGATCCTTCGCTATTGCAAGAATATAGATGGAGGGCTGATAAATTATATTCCGTATATCTCAAAATACTTGATTGTTTAGAAATACAATTTTATAGTTTTACTTAATTGTTTACGTAATCAATATAAGTTTTAATATTTTACCTTTCAATTTTGTTAACTATTTTGCTTTAGTACTTACTATTTCATTTTTATAAAACATGAAAAATGGTTCCTTCTTCAAAATGATGAATTTATATATACTTTTACATGTAAAAGATCAATTTATTATTAATGGATTACATATATATATATATATATTATAATCAATAGATAAATGCAAAAGACTATTATTGAACTTATAATATGGACAAACAGACTATTATTGGAACATCTTAATTTTCCATGATGCTACCACATGGGCACCTAACAGAACAAAAACAAATTAAAGCATCTTTAACCAATTAAAAATATTTTGATCATGAAGCAAATTATACCCCCTCCCCCTTTATTATTGTTTAAAGAATTTTTATTTTTATTTTATTTGAATCGATTGTTTATAACTTCAATATAATTGTTTGATGTTTGACTCTTTAGAATCGTTCTTTTATTATGTGAGAAATTTGATTCTAAAAAAAACTTTATAGCTTTACCACCTAACACTCTCACTAGTCAATGAGCATGCTCATTAGTGAATGAACAACGTAGGCCATATCCTTCATTTCATAATAAGAGTGCAGGACATCACATAGGTGTTTGTTGAATTATATATTCAAAGCTTAGTCATCATCGTTTAATGTGTTAGAAACATCTATCAAACGAGTTGTAAATCGAAAATATATCCTAATAATAGTGTTATAAGGAAATAACCAACAAAATCAATTTTAATCGCGCACACATAATACTTCGAGACTTCAAGACACTTGAAACCCTTGGATAGGTTGAAATTTATTGGCTACTCTTTATTAAAACATCATTAATTATCACACCAACGCAACTTTATGATGCCGTAAAATTATTATCAGCATGCTGCCATCATTTTAATTATGACCCTCAACTGAGAAACATTATTGCATCAGCTGAAAAAAGCCAATCTAGCCTTCAAACAAACGATACTGTACCTTTTGTGTCTTCTAAAAATGGGTAGGTATCCTTTTTATTAGGATGTCTTGACAGGACTCTAATAAAGACCTCCAATTTTAGAGGCTTGGTCGATAATCACTAGGTCAAAATCACGGTTTCAAAAATTGGTATCCTTAATCACTTCAATTCATGGACAGTTGGACTAGTTTTTGTATAAACATTGAATAGAAATAATAATGACATTAATCAAACGTTGCACATAATAAACACAGAAAATTATTGATGTTCCTGAATTATGATTCAAATAGTTTACATAGCAGGAACACTTCAGAAAAATTTCACTATTCTATTCAGAACCAGAATAAACACACAAAGTTAATGATGTTCTGGACAACAAAATACATTAACACTATGTCTAAAAATCAACTAATTTCTTATCAATCCAATGGAAGAACCTGTGAATTAGTTGAACAATAAACAGGCAATTGTTGAAGCATATCTTTTTTCCTATTTTTCCCAAGAAATGAAAGAAAAGAACCATCTAAATCTTGAACCCTTTTCTTCTCTGTTTCTTCCATTAATCTCTTCATCAACTTCTCCTCAGCATCCCTCAAGAACTTGAATTTTGGAGGGGGGGAAGATTGATTCGAAATCGATTCGAAAAGAGGGTTGAATCCAGAATTACTATATGCATCCAAAGGCCTAGGAATCTTGATAGGTGGAGAAGACATAGGAGTAAAAACTACAGTATTATCAAAATCACTTAAGCTTCTTGTTCTTGAACCTTTTCTACTTGTGTTTGATCTTCCATCTTCAGATTCCAAATCCTCCTTAGATTCTTCCTTTATTGGGAAAAGAAATCTAGGTGGTCCAGCCAAATTATGCAACCTCATGAGCTCCAAATCTACACTATCTTCACCATAAAAGCCCTCCAAATCTTTTTCAAGAACATTTGTAGAAGGAACATTATTTTGTTCTTGATGATGAGCATTGGTTTTGAACAAAGAAATTGGATGCTTCCAACAAAATGTATATGGAATTTCATTTGTGATGTTTGTGTATTCTTCTTCCTTTTGTTCTCTTTTCTTGCTCCTCTTCTTCCAATACAATACATAGTAAACCTCTGCAATAAGTCCCAAAATAATGCACCCAAACACAAAACTCAAACTTATTCCCAAACCACTAAAATATGCCATTTTTTTCAAATCATATAAAACAATTCGCTTCCGTTATAACACGCTAACCTTCAGTTTAGATGGATAAATAATTCAGAAAAGAAAATGGAGGAAAGCAAAGAAGACTATAGAGGCAGAGAGCATTCTTGAAATACTAGGAAAATATCAGGCAAATTTTTAAAGATTTTTTGTGGAAAACTGAGAGATTAGAGATAGTTTTTTTTTCTCTTTTTTTCCTAGAAGTTTAAATATTAGAAATGGTATGCATGATCCCTTAGAGAAAAAGCTTCTTTAATGGACTTATTTATTGCCTTCAAGACACGATACAAGACTTTAGGGAAAACGATGGAAAAAATTTATAGGTTAAAGATAGTAAGAAGAATATTAACTTTCAAGATATATAGTTGTCAACAATAACAACATTAAAATAAATTGCTAGAATAAAAGGTTCAACTTAGTAAAAACAAATATGTGAATGATTTCAAATTTTCAATCTAACAACAATAAAATAAATTGCTAGAATAAAAAAGGTCAAGTAAGTGAACGATTTCTCGAGAATAAAAAGGTTGAACCGTAACCTTTGTGGCCGGTCGGCCCTGTCTTCGAAAGTGATTTCTTGAGAGTGAAATAAGATTTGGAGGAAAAAAATGAAGGAGGTCGATGTTGGTTATGTGTATGTATGTGGGTAATATAGTTGCATGTGTCACATCCTTTAACGATAGCTCACATGGGTTGGCAAAATGTGCATCAATCGAAAGATACAAAAACTATGCATTTTGAAAGATAAAGGGTGATGAATATATAAGACAAAGTTAAGGATTTTAAATTTGCTTCTTTGGTGTAAAGGTTGAAAAGAAGTATAACTATAAGGTAAATTATTTGTTTGAGGTATAGGTTGCACGTATATATGCTTGGTTAGAGTACGATCGAGGAGTTAAAGTTTAATAAGTACAACTCAATTCAAAAGTAAATTTATGTGTGTTATTGAGTTGAAAAACGTATTAGATAAATTTATTGTTTGGGAAGTAGGTTGTACCGCGGTTGGTGTATAGTTTAAATATGCACATATACACATATATAGTGATAATCTTAAGATATTGTTAAGAGTGATCAAGTTGGTGGAGTATGTGAGTTTGTATTCATAAGGTGATGATTAATATTTTTTTATCGAGTCTGTTACACATAATTTGCCTAGTGTGGTATACCTGGTTAGCGTGGTTTGCACGCTATTGCACCCACTCAAGGTATATCCAATGATGCACTTTACGAGTAGCTGTTACAAGTATTTTATTGCAAATTAGGGGTATTATAGAATTTTAAGACTTTGCTTGATTTCACAGTTTTGGTTTAGGTACTTTCACTCCCTTTACCAGGACGGAGATTTGACGTTTTTGCTCAGTAATGTGGATCAAAGAAATGCTGCAATATTTTTTGGATGCTTACGAATGTGGGTGGTCCCAAGATCTTAAAAATTTTGTTATTAATGATTTCAATGTTGTTAGTCATTTGAACAATGTTACTAATTGGTTCCTTCTTGTAATGGCCTTTTTAGCCATAACAATTGTCATTTATGACATGAATCATTTATAAATAAATAAAAGACTTTGTTTGATCACACAATTCTTTTTTGCTCCAAATGATCCCTCCGTCCCAAAATGATTGGTACATTTTGACTTTACATGGTCAAACTTTAAAAATTTTGATCAATAATTCTCATTAACCAATAAGAAATGATATAGTTATATGATATCTTGTTAGATTCGTCTCAATATATATTTTTGAACTATCAACTTTTTATAATTTTTTCATATGTAGAATAGGAGATATTTATGTTTGAAATCGTGTTTTGATGACCATGAAAAGTCAATAAATGTACCAATCATTTAGGGACGGATGGAGTAGTTATTTTTGAATTCGATATTCGTTAGATTAGTTCGAGGGCATTTTCAAGTCCAAAATAAATAGTAGATGGAGGGGTTCGAACCCACAACATCCACCACAATATATGGAATCATTTCGAATTGTTATGTTTAATAGACGACCAGTTTAATGTTATTATGATCTAACTTATATTTTAGTTTTACGTTTTTAATGTACTTTACAATAATTTTTTCTTATGAAGTTATCAACCAATCAATTATATTATGTCAATTGTTTATTATCACTTTATATTTTCAATGTAATTTTTTATTATTATTTATTTACCTTATTAAGATGTGCAAATAACTAAAAACGAATAAAGGGACAATAGTACAAGAATAAAAACATCTCAAAAACATAAAAGAAAATATATTATTTGATAAAAGGAAACCAAACATATTAATAAAGATCACATGTAAATAGATTTAAAACTGACCTACGTTGCTGAAGCCCCTGTTATTGCATTGCTTTCGAGCAAACTATATTGTTTAGTTTTTTTTGTCAAACGATATCATACTGAATTATACTCCATCCGTTTCTTTTTATTTGATTGTTTGAACATTTTTTCCATGTTTCTTTTTATTTGATTGTTTACAATTTCAATGCACTTTTTACAATCTCAATGTACCTTTTTACAATTCCAATACACCTTTTTACAATCCCAATGTAATTTTTCACAATCTCTTAATAAAGTACTTTTTCCCCAAACAATCAAATAAAAAGAAACGGAAGGAGTATTGTTTAGCTCAAAACAGGAAATCGATAACACATGAGGTCCTTGTTTCCATCATCAAGATGCAGAAAGAGCCAACTTTCTTGAACAAAACATAAAAAGGTGTTGAAATCCAAGTGACCATACTTTGCCACAAAACTCGATGGTAAAACAATCCTCCTTTCTTCCCACTTCGATTTCTTGAAATCCATCAAAATCCAAACATACACTGTTTCTTTTACCAAACAACATATCGCAATATTCTTCTCCCATGGGAGAAACATCAAATTTTCTTGGGGCATTTCTTCGGGAGTTAAAATCGACAAAAAACTCTCATCTTCGAATTGAAACCTCACCATCTTTGCTTCGCCTTGATTACTTGAGTAGTACAAAATATTCATAACCCCATCAGTGACGATATATTTATCCATATCTATCACGAGATGAAAATCTGAGAAAGGAATTTTAACAGATCGCCAAATATTTTCTAGTCCGATAGTTAGAATTTTCATACCAATTTTCCACGTATTTCTTTTTCTATAATAATAGAAATACGACACATTATATTCATTTTTGGATGGAACATAGCCCATGCCAATGCCAAAGTTTCCTTTGCCCTTTTGATTAGGTAGTATAAGATCCTGATTAGTAGCATGATTTCTTATGCGATAAAGCTTCTGGGTCTTGCAAAACTCGAGATCTAGCCCATGAGTACTTGAAAAAAGCTCGAAATCCGACTCGTTGCAACTCGAATCGTTTTCAAAAGTTTCAAGAGTCATGTTCCGAAGCATATGCTTCTCAATAAATTCTCTATTTTGAATAATTGATAACCATAATTTGCACACACATTTGCATCTCAATGCAGACTTCGGAGGCAGCCGACTCAAAACATCAATAATCAAGTCCTCATTCATCTTCAGATTTCCATTTGTTCCAACAATTTTGGAACAATTAATTGATGGATCTGTTAACATCTACAAAAATAAAGTGGATAATATATTTAAGCACCGTGCTTACAAAAATGTTTAAGCAGCTTATCCCCAGCTCATCTAAGAGGATTAGAGAAGATATTACTATTTCAAGTTTAGTACTCCGTCCGTCCCAAAAATATTGTCACATTTTGACTTTTGATAGTCAACAAAACACGATTTAAAACGTAAATATCTATTATTCTACATGTAAAAAAATTATAAAAAGTTGATATTTAAAAAATATATATTGAGACGAATCTAACAAGGTCCTACAAGACTATATTATTTCTTATCGTTTAATGATAATTCATGACCAAATTTTGTTATGTTTGACTAACAAAAGTGTGACAATCTTTTAGGGACGGAGGTAGTATATCATAATTCATAAGTATAGATATGGAACTAGTTTGTCTGAACTTATTAATCAAATACTTTCTCTGCTTTAATTTAATGTTTTGACTTTTCACCATGATTTAGAACGAAATATAATAGTTATAAAAAAATTAATATGGATTGAAAAAAATTTAACAAGATCTAACATGATTATATTATTTTTTATATACTATTAATAAAAAATTTATGATCAAATTTTGAAAATTTAACCTCATAAAATCTAAAAATCAAGTTAAAAAAAGACTGGAAGAAGTCATCTAGTCAACTAAAGTCTTAAAGCATACTCATGGAAACCAAGTAAATAGATAAAACCCTAATACCTAACTATTATAACTCATTCCAAATATCTAATCCTCAAGTGATAGAACCAAAACTACTTGACAATTATTGGAAACTTATATTCATTAGATCAAAGTATACTACTAATCAAATTATGACTCGTCCCTATTGCAGCTTTCTTTAACTGCTCCCTTGTTAGAAATCTACAAAATAAACGTCTTTAAAATTGTCAATATTGTTAACTGGTCAAATATGGGCCTGAACTTCTGAGACGGTCAATTTGCGCCCTAAATTTTTAAATCAGTTAATTTGCAAGCTGAACTTTACCACAAAATTGATAGTTTTTAGGTTTTAATAAAAGACAATAGATATTCGACATACAATAGACATTTTGGGGTCATGGCAAAATAGGGGTTCGAATTCTTGTTTTATAGTTCATTAAAAGAGGTAATTGCAGATTTGGTCCCAGATAGTGAAGCACAGTTGCACTTTAGTCCTAGATAGTTACATTATTGCAGATTAGTCCATGTAAATGACACAAGTGTTACAATATAGTCCCCGAAAATAACAAATGTTGCAGTATGGTCCCCGAAAAAATAGGGACTAATGTGCAACGATTGACACTATTGAGGACTATATACGACACTTGAACCACTTTCGGGGACTAATCTGCAACAGTGTAACTATCTGGGACTAAAGTGCAACTTCATCCTACTATCTGGGACCAAATCGACAATTGTCTCTTCATTAAAACCTAAAAATAAACAATTTTATGGTGAAATTCCCCAAACTGACCAATTCGTCGTAGTTCAGGAGGCAAATTGACCGATTTAAAAGTTTAGAGCCAAATTGACCGTCCCTTATTTGATCAGTTAACAATAGTTCATAATATATTGTGAAATTTAGCCAAAAATAAATATAATAACTTGACTTAACCGAGCATGAGGATATACAATTCATACTAATAAATAACATATCGAACAGAAATAAGTAAATTGTGAAAACAGAGAAAGTACACAGTAAATACCTCGTTGACACCCAGGAAGATTGTTTAGTGGAGACAATAACTCTAGTATCTCGCAACTTTTCTCTTAATTAGTTTTTTCATTATAATTAGTCTATACTTTATAGTATTATATTTACCAACTCCATTGTATTGGGCTAAGCCCATTAGGGTTATGTTCTATTGCCATAGTGTATAAATTTGTAGCACTAGGTATCTATCAATCAATAGTTATAATTTTATTTTTAGGGCATGTTTGTTAAATTCATTAACCATTTAAACATAATGAATTTAGTATTTATTATATTAAGGTTGTTTGTTAATTAATTGTATTAAGTTGTAATCACACGACCTTCTATTATAATAAAATATTATAATTACAATTAAAACGTTAATAACTCGTTAGGTATTCATATAAATCTTGTTAGAATCGGTATGGAACTTGTTAGTAACTCGTTAGTTGCACTCGAGCCAAGTTAATTGGGCCAAGCCCCATGTCAGAGCCTTTCTAATTACCTATTTAAGCCTAGTTCTTGACACAAAACCCTTTCATCATGTACAAACCGTTGGCCGCCCTTTACACATGCCAAATCGCCACTTTCAATCACCTTGCTTGATTCTTCTCATCTTCTTGCTCAAATTTGATTCTTGATTCAAATATCGTGATCGTTAGGCCTTCCCCTTCGCATTATGGTATAATTAATCTGTATTTATGCAATTGTTGAGCATTATAAGTTATGTTGCTTTGAGATTAAATACGAAATATATAGTAAACGTGTTCCAAACATTATGAAATTTAATTTGTTGGTAGGCATCGATATTTAGAGCACACGCCTGAAAACGGGGTACGATTTGGAATTGTTGGGAGGTAGCTATGAATTTCGGAAGTTAAATAGCTGAATAGCATATAAATTATAAAATAAATACCAAACGGTTGAGGAAAATCATGAAATTTAAATCCCATATTACACACTGTATCTGGAGTAGTTACACGAAAAATTGGACTATTTTGAAATTATTTACTATTTTTAATAATTCAATTACTAAAACGGGATTTGGGATTAAAATAAGTAGTCACTACTACAAAAATTCACTTGGACTACCCCTCAAAACTCACTTAGACTACACCTTTGAGTGCAGAGAATAGAGGGGTCGGCCACGTGAAGCTCACTTGGACGACACCACACGGGAGTATTGGGGTTTAGATGTTACTAGCATAAGTTTTGGGCTAAAACGATTAAGAATTGGAGTAAGGACTTAAATTGTTGATAGGTGGTGTTAGAATGACTTGACTTGAAGATGTAGGATAATTATTGATGATAATGACTTATTACTTCACGTTATGATGTGTTAACATGGTTTAAGTATTATCATTATGAAAAGATTATACGTTAATTCGTGGGGAGATGGGACAATTTATGAGCAGTTGTTAATTGAGGGTATATTATTATTATAATAGGTTTTGCTATTTGATTGATTCCTGGTTCGACGTAAGGGTGAGCTATTGCGTTGCTGTTTGTTTGACGTGAGTTCTTACTCACGTTTGCCTACTTTCTTATACATGTGTTCGTGCAAGTGCATGTGCTATGTGTGGTAATTGTAACATGTTATGATTGTTGATGCTAAATGAATATGGACCCAAGGGTTGTTGAGTTATATGTGACTTAGTTGCATGTGTTAGGATAGTTGTTGTCATGATCCGGAAACGTGGGACTAGAATAGGTTTCGGTCACTGGGGTGATGTGGGTGATGACGGGATATTGCCATGATAGATTAGGCGCCGGTCACTGGGGTGATGCGGGTGATGGCGGGATATTTCATGACAGATTAGGTGCCGGTCACTGGGGTGATGCGGGTGATGGCGGGATATTGCAATGATAGATTAGGTGCCGGTCACTGGGGTGATGCGGGTGATGGCGGGATATTGCCATGATAGATTAGGTGCCAGTCACTGGGATGATGCGGGTGATAGCGGGATATTGCCATGATAGATTAGGTGCCGGTCACTGAGGTGATGCAGGTGATGGCGGGATATTGCCATGATAGGGTAGATGCCGGCACCTATTCTATCATGACAATATCTCGCCAGCACCCCAGTCACCGGCACCCATTCTATCATGGCTATATCTCGCAATCACCCGCATCACCCCATTGACCTGCACCTATTCTATCTTGGCTATATCCAGCCATAACCGCATTACCCCAGTGACCGGCACCTATTCTAGTCCCACATTGCCGGATCACGACAACAGACTATCCTAACACGTGCAACTAACTCACGTATAACTCAACAACCCTTGAGTCCACATCTAATCTCATGTCCATATTCATTTAGCATCAACAATCATAACATGTTACAATTACCACACATAGCACATGCACTTGTACAAACACAAGTATAAGAAAGTAGGCAAACGTGAGTAAGAACTCACCTCAAGCAAACAGCAACACAATAGCTCACCCTCACGCCGAATCAGGAATCAATCAAATAGCAAAACCTATTATAATAATAATATACCCTCAATTAACAATTGCTCATAAATCGTCCCAACTCCCCACGAATTAACGTATAGTCTTTTCATAATGATAATACTTAAACCATGTTAACACATCATAACGTGAAGTAATAAATCATCGGATCATCAATAATTATCCTACATCTTCAAGTCAAGGTCATTCTAACACCTCCAATCAACATCTTAAATCCTTAGTCCAATTCTTAATTGTTTTAGCCCAAAACTTATGCTAGTTACATCTAAACCCCAATACTTCAACATCATTATATATCTAATCTAAGTACAATATACATCCATAATTCAAATTATATAGTTAGACATCTTCAAAAATCTTCATTTTCGAACCATGGGTTTATATGATCCTCAAGATTACTGGAATGGAAGGGTTTTTAATTTGGACGCCAACAACTTATTTTAATCCCATATCCCGTTTTAATAATTGAATTATTAAAAATAGTAAATAATTTCAAAATAATCCAATTTTTCGTGTCACTACTCCAGATACAGTGTGGAATATGGGATTTAAATATCATCATTTTCCTCAACCGTTTAGTATTGATTTTATAATTTATAAGCTATTCAAGTATTTAACTTCCGAAATTCATAACTACCTCCTAACAATTCCAAAATGAACCCCTTTTCAGGCGTGTGCTGTAAATATCGAGGGCTACCAACAAATTAAATTTCATAATTTTTGGAACACATTTACTATGTATTACGTATTTAATCTTAAAGCAACATAACTTATAATCCTTAACAATTGCATAAATACAGATTAATTATACCTTAATGCGAAGGGGAAGGCCTAACAATCACGATATTTGAATCAAGAATCAAATTTGAGCAAGAAGATGAGAAGAATCGAGCAAGGTGATTGAAAGTGGCGATTTGGCTTGTGTAGAGGGCGGCCAACGGTTTGTAGATGATGAAAGGGTTTTGTGTCAAGAACTAGGCTTAAATAGGTGATTAGAAAGGCTCTGACATTGGCTTGGCCCAATTAACTTGGCTCGAGTGCAACTAACGAGTTACTAACAAGTTCCATACCGATTCTAACAAGATTTATATGAATACCTAACGAGTTATTAACGTTTTAATTGTAATTATAATATTTTATTATAATAGAAGGCCGTGTTATTACAAAGCTGTTCTTGGGCTAATATATATAGGTCCAGCTGATCAGAGAAAGGGCAAAGCAGACATACTCTTCGACAGACAAAACCGTGCAAGGTCCGGCGGCAAGCATATGAGCTGAGGTCGAAAGCGAGGTGGGGTGAAGCAACTCGAGTGCCAGGCGCCGAGAGGAATGCCATCAACTAAGGCGCTGTTGGCCATTAACCACTCGCTCGCCGGCTGCTCGGATTTCGCGTTTCAAGTTTGTTATCCTAACCGTCTCCTATTGATTTTCCCCAATAACCGAATACTTCTGTCTGTGAATACATTTGGTAATTATGACTCAAATATAGGCAATCTATACTATATACAATGTTAATGATTCAAAAAAAGACACATAACAATTCCTCATTATAAAAAAAAACCTACCAGTACTCACAAAAAAACTACAACGATGCAATGGCTCTAATATTTCCAAATTGTCAAACTCTAATATTACCAAATTATTAAAATGTTTTATTTGCCGTGTTTTCATTTTTAAATGTGCATATATATATATATATAAATTAAAAGAACATATTTAAAGAATTTTTCTATATCAATCTTCAAATGCAAATTTTATTATATTGCGATATTTTGGATTTTTGTAGTATATAATAAAAAGTGTAATGAAACTAAATGGAAGTGTAGCTTAGTTGGTTAAATTTGTTCTTTAAAACGTATGATGTGGACCCCACTTCATGGGTATACAAATTTATATATCTAAAGCCCAGTCCGTCTGGTGGACCTTGATCCAACTAGACGCGTTTAGCAGACACGATCTGCATAAGAGCCCACGGGTGAATAGGGTTTAAATCTCGCCCAATCAGAAGGAGACACGTGTCCCTTCTAGGACGAGATATGCGGAAGTCTCACACTATAAATACTGGGCTCACTTCCCCAGACAAGGTATGTGATATCAACCCTAAAATACACTTTTCAATCACCGTTGACTGACTTGATCGTCGGAGTGTTTGTGGTCGTACCCCGACCACGCTTTCAGGTCGATGCCGCCCAAGACACGTAACACTAGCAAAGCCACTTCCTCTCGTCCACCCATCCATAAAGGCACGCAAACCATGTCCCGCCAAGGGCCACAACCTGACGATACAGCGAGAGATCTACGAGAACAACTAAGCAAAGGCAAGGGAATCGTAGATGGACGGGACGAAGGAGATCGAGGATCTCAAGGCGCGCCTGATTTGAGGGATCAGCTAAATAGGGTTCGTCAGAACAACCCATCCGCTCATTCTAGGACAGCGCCTCGACAGTCAAGAGAAGAGATACGCGAGGGAGTCGGGGAGTCCCAGATGTGCCGACGAGGCGAATCTCGTGGCAAATCATTGGCGCCGTCTGTGGGGAATAGAATAAATATGCCACACCGTTCTCAAGCTAGAGCTCACAATGCGGACTCCCGTAACGAACCGGAGGCCTCCCTCCTGGCTGGACTAAACATTGGGGAAGAAATTGACAGGGAAGTTCGCCGTCGCGTACGCCTCGAACTAGAAGCACGGGATGCAGCTACCACAGCTAAAATCCCAGTCATCAACATACCTTCAACCCCGCCACCAGTCATACCTCCTCCCCCAGCACCTACTCAATCCACAGTCCCAGATCCAGTCATGGCCCAGTTGTTACAGGAGATGGCGCTGCTACGGCAGCAGGTTACATCCATGTCTGCGTCCCGTACGCAACCAGTCGTCGCTCACACCCAGATGCCATTCTCTGACCGTTTGCAAGCTATCACGCCTCCAACCGGGTTCGTGCTACCGCAGTTCACGCAATATGACGGTACCACAGATCCCCAAAAGCACCTCAAGGGGTTTCTTACACAAATGACCATGGCCACAAACGAACCAGACTTGTTAGCCAAAGCTTTCGCCAATAGTCTTAAAGGCAAAGCACTTGACTGGTATATGGAGCTCCCGCCAAAGTCCCTAGACACGTATGCCCAAACGGCCACAGCCTTCTTGGCTAAGTTTGGAGCCGCCATCAGAGAAACAGTGGATGAAAAAGTTCTGATGGAGATGCAGCAGGGTAAAAATGAGTCTCTGCGAGACTTTCACAAAAGATATAATGACGTTTTACTAAACATCCCCAATTGCGACTCCAAGACGGCATACATGGCTTTCTTTAGGGCACTTCAATACGGGCCTCTTAAGAAAAATTTACTTTTTGAAAAGAACTTGTCAAAGGATGAATTGACTGCCAGGGTCCGGCAATTCATCGATGTGGAAGAACTAAAGGCCCGTGAGAAAAAAGAAATTAAACGGGAGACTCGCGACCTCACCACCAAAAAAGAACGCGCGAGATCTCCCCCAAAATCCAAAGTCTGGGAAAGATTGCAGAGAGACAGAGGAGCGTACTTTACGCCGCCTTATAAAAGAAAAACCTACTCTCCCCCGCCCAAACGCGACTCTGATTGCATGGGTCAGGGGACGAGTGACGCAGAACCAGTCAGGACGCCATTGAATACGTCAATCTCTAAAATCTTTGTGGCCATCGCTGATCAAAATCTCCTTCCCAAGCCAAAGCGCCTCAGTACAGCACCGGCAAAACGCTGTTGGCTTAACGTCAATCTTCCTTATTTTGATAATAACAAATTATGCCTTTTGATCTAATATCGTTTGTTAGTGACTTGCACAGTGCGTTTTAGGCACATACTTCAAGTCGGGACGCAAGGACTCGAGCTTACTTGTTCTTTTGCTTTAGGACTCGTGTAAGAATTGTTCTAATCATTCATAGTTAACATGCTTTGAGTTTGAATGGCTTTTCAAGTTTTAAATGGTGTTTAAAACCGTTCTCATATTAGCTCGTTTGATAAGTGTTGATATTATTAGATTCATATATTTGAATCGATCTTGAATTTAATATATTTGATGGTGTGTTATGTATATTGAGATTAAGATTGAATCAACTATATAAATATTAATGATTTTCAAATCAACACTTCATAGAGAGCAGCCATCGAGACCTCCTGGTCTCTATGACTGGTCTTTATGACGGGATCTGATGTATTCTGGTAGTTCATAGAGAGGTGTCATAGTGACCTCCTGGTCTCGATGACTGGTCACTATGAACTGGCAGAATGATCTGATTTTTCATAGTGAGCTGGCATAGTGACCTCCTGGTCTCGATGACAGGTGGTCACTATGAACTTACAGAATGTTCTGACTTTTCATAGTGAGCTGGCATAGTGACCTCCTGGTCTCGATGCCAGGTCTCGATGACGTGTACTATTTGAACGTTGCTTTTTTTATCGTACCATAGTGAGCTGTTTGGTCACTATGGCTGGTCTCTATGGGTCACATTTCAGCTATTTTTTAGTCACATATAAATAGCACTCATACCCATTTGAGACAAACACTTTTGCAACTCATATCAAAACCTAATCTTAAATCTTTCAAGCAAAAGCCATTCACCTTCATTGCATTCCAAATCTTTGTTGATGAAGAACAATTCATAGAGCTATTATGTACCACTCTTCATCTATCCATTGAGGGATTCTTTGTACAAGAGTGAAACCATTTTCTTTCCAATCTTTGAAATCCTAATTTTGTGAAATTGGGTTCTAGTTATCTAGAGTTAAAATCCTATACTTAGGTTTGGGTTGCTAGCTTGGATTAGTTAGTAGTGAAACCCTAGTGGTGGTTGTCCATTGGGTGGTAGCTTAGAATTGAAGTGGATTGTGTGTATCGAATTCTTCAAATTCAAAGTTAGCCGTTTCCAAATCCCAAGGTTGGAAAGCCGAGGGTCGAGCACGTAGGGAAACCGAAGCTCGTTAAAATCGTTGTTTGCACTCTCTTCCCTTAACTCTTTATTATTGTTGTCTTGTGTTGAATTTTTATCTTGTTTAGTTGCCATATAACATATGTTAAGTTAGTTAAGTAAGGTGTTTGATAAATTGTCTTAGTGAGCTTTATATAGTCATTTCTATATTATTCCGCATTGCTCGCTTTATTGTTATCCATATCTTGCTTAATCGAAAAAGAGGTCATTATATTCGTTAAACCTTATTCACCCCCCCTCTAAGGTTATCGTATTGTCTAACAATTGGTATCAGAGCTTGTGTGTGTGTTTAGTTGAGCTTAACATCTCTACACTTGTGATCATGGGAGTGTTGGGATTTTATACATGTTTTGCATATCAAATTATACAAAAACGTATAAACGATCGAATACAAAGTTCTAAATTCACATTTAACTACGAGTTTCGAGTATACCTCTTGAAGCGTGATCGAGTGCGTAGCGGAAGAGCAACGTCCGTTCCTCTCTCTAGTTAGTCCACACCAATGCGTGATTGATTCCTCCCTTGAAGCAACTAGAGCTTGAAGCGTATATGTCAAGAATGAACCAAGAGAAAAACGATTTCTTCTCTTGGTTTGTGTGTATATTTTCGGCCAAAAAAAAACTAGAGGAAGGAGGGAGTATTTTTTGCTTTTTTCTTGTCTTACAAAGTGTGCAAAAAAAAAAGGATGAAAAAACATTGTCATCAAATGTGGTCTTAATATGGTGTTAATCACATTAACATTCATATGTAACCTCCCCCTTTTTTAAGCTCCCATTCAAGACTAGCATTAGTGCATTTGAATTCAAAAAGTCAAATGCATTCTTATGCATCATTTTTGGACGGTTAATGGGGTGGAAATTCCACTTTGGAATTTCCTCCCCTTTATTCTTTGACGTTTACACTTTTAACCCGGAAGTTTCAATCGTATTGAAAATCAAGCGCATTGTTTGTGTGTGACCTTCTAGGATCGAAATAACATTAGCCATATGTTAATAAAATATCGACAAGTATTTTACTATCATATAAATCATGAGCGGGTCCTAGTAAAACCATCAAGACCCCTAATGTATTTCGAATTCATTCCCAGCTCGTATATTATTGTCAAACAAATAATATACGTATGAACTTAACCTTAAATAAGTAATCACTTCGAACAATCAAATTGTTCAATGGGCACTAATTATGACGTGTCAAACATCTCATAATTCCAACACTACCACTTGCCCTTGGACGATTACTTGTGAAGTGATTCTTTCGCATCGCGATTCTCACAGTCAAGCTATGGTAAGATATGTGTCACCATACTCTTGCACCTGTACTGTCTCGGATACATAGAATTAATGTGATACCCAGTACTGCTACTGGAGATGGCCATCTTAATCACCATTAATCTACCGAGATTTTATGAATCAATCGACATAACCGATTTGTGCGAATCCCCTCTGATGTACAACCAATGTACCAACATGTTCCAAGTATGCCCAACATATGCCTTTATAGCCTCCCTTCTACAGGAGACGATTTACATAGTCAAGACACGCAAGTCTCATGCTAACGCATTCCTGCCATACAGGTCTAAGAATCACCATTTAACATAAGTTCGATGAGAAACACTTAGGACACAGATATGTCATCTTCTAAGTTCTCATGGCGGTCGAATCCAGTATCATAGCTTGGACTAGTTCCAAGATATATACCCATGTACATGACTAGAGTACACTTACTCCCTTTCTTGTCTAAGAAACGTGACCAAGACAATCATGTGCATGCTGATCATTACAATGTTCGATTCCAATCAGTGAACATTTGATCAGAGATAAGTTATCCCCTTGCTTCTAGGCTTAGTAGAGGGTTTCTCATTTGGGATCCTCAACCCCAAAGACCTCTCTAGAAGCCATGGATAACAATGGAATCAAAATAAAGATATATGTATGAAAGACAGTAAAACTGAAAATAAACATACATATATTTGAATCAATTATTCAACATAATCTTATCAGGACTAAACTATGACAAAATACAGACAATACAGCTCCCACTAAACCTAACGCCATTCAAGCATATATCTAAGTCCTGCACCAGATACGTGCTTGTCATGTTTGCTCTGAGGCAAAGGTTTGGTCAATGGGTCGGCCAGGTTATCGTCTGTATGTATCTTGCATACACTCACATCGCCTCGTTCCGTGATGTCACGAATGATGTGATACTTTCTGAGCACATGCTTGGAGCGGTGATGTGATCTTGGTTCCTTGGCTTGAGCAATTGCACCAGTGTTATCACAGTATAACACTACTGGCTCGTCAATGCTAGGTACAACACCAAGCTCACTCACAAACTTCTTGATCCAGCATGCTTCCTTTGCAGCTTCAGATGCTGCAACATATTCTGCCTCTGTCGTAGAATCAGCCACAGTGCCTTGCTTGCTACTGCACCAAGACACTGCGCCACCATTGATGCAAAACACATAACCAGACTGAGATCTAGAATCATCTTTGTCGGTTTGAAAGCTCGCATCGGTGTAGCCTACAACCTGTAACTCTTTATCTCCCCCATAGACAAGACACATGTCTTTAGTATTTCTCAAATACTTAAGAACGGCCTTTACGGCCTTCCAGTGCTCTTGTCCTGGACACGATTGATAACGACTTGTTACACTCAAAGCGTAAGAAACGTCAGGTCGTGTACAAAGCATGGCATACATGATAGATCCTATGGCTGAGGCATAAGGGATCTTGTTCATCTTCTCTATTTCGATGCTGTCTGTGGGACTGTCAGCACGACTAATAGAAATGCCATGTCTCATAGGGAGATTACCTTTCTTGGAATTTTCCATATGGAATCTAAGTAATACCTTATCAATATAAGTGTTTTGACTCAGTCCAATGAGTCTCTTAGATCGTTCCCTATGGATCTTAATTCCAAGAATGTACTGAGCCTCTCCTAGGTCTTTCATAGAGAAACATTTGCACAACCATGCCTTGACTGATTCAAGCATGGGTATGTCGTTTCCTATGAGAAGAATGTCGTCTACATATAGCACGACAAATGCAATGTTGCTCCCACTAACCTTCTTGTATACACAAGAATCTTCTTCACATCGAATGAATCCAAACTCTTTGATTGATTCATTGAAGCGAAGATTCCAACTCCTAGATGCTTGCTTCAGACCATAAATAGATCTTTGAAGTTTGCATACTTTCTTAGGCTCTTTCGAGCTTGTGAATCCAGGAGGTTGTGTCATGTACACATCCTCTTCTAGTTTCCCGTTAAGGAAAGCTGTCTTCACATCCATTTGCCAAATTTCATAATCGTAGTATGCGGCAATGGCTAAGATAATCGGAATGTATTTAAACTTAACGACTGGAGAAAAAGTTTCATCATAGTCGATACCATGAATCTGTTTGAAACCTTTAGCCACAAGTCGAGCCTTATAAACATGGACATTTCCATCTTTATCAAGCTTTCGTTTAAATACCCATTTGCATTCGATGGGTCTATCACCCCTCGGCAAATCAATCAATGTCCATACTTTATTATGGTACATTGATTCCATCTCGGATTGCATGGCTAGGAGCCATTCATCAGCATCAGGTTGTTTCATGGCTTCCTCATAAGTTGAGGGTTCCCCGCTTTCAATCAGGAAAAATTCCCCATACCATCTATCGGGTTCCTGACGGGACCTTTCGGATCTCCGAGGGATGTTTTGAGTATCAGCAGGCTCGTCTACGGTTTCCCGTGGATCGAGTTGAACCTCTTCTTCATAAGAAGGGTCCACCTCCTGAGGTGATTCAGCTAAGGTACTAGTACCTGCTACATCACCCTCTTGAACAATTTCAAGAGTCTCATTACTCTTATATCTCTTTGTAATGTATTCTTTCTCAAGGAAAGTTCCATTACGAGCCACGAAAATCTTATTTTCGGGTTTGAGATAAAAGTAATATCCCTTGGTTTCCTTAGGATAACCAATGAAGTAACACTTGTCGGATTTAGGTCCAAGCTTATCTTTGTTAACTTTCTTAACATAGGCCTCGGATCCCCAAATCCTCAAGTACCCTAGTTTGGGAAGAGTCCCAAACCACATCTCATGTGGGGTCTTAGGTGCTGATTTGGTTGGACATTTGTTTAGTGTGGAAGCGGCAGTTTCCAATGCAAAACCCCAAAAACTAGTTGGGAGTTCTGATGTGCTCATCATTGATCGAACCATATCTAATAAGGTTCGATTTCTCCTTTCGGAGACACCATTGTGTTGTGGTGTACCAGCAGGTGTGAGTTGTGATACAATACCACATTCTCTTAGGTGTTGCAAGAAGTCATGGCTCAAGTATTCTCCTCCCCTGTCGGAGCGAAGAATCTTGATTGTCCTGCCGAGTTGGTTTTCTACTTCTTTCTGAAATTCTTTGAACTTTTCAAAGGCTTCACTCTTATGTTTCAACAGATATACGTAACCATATCTGCTGAAGTCATCGGTGAAGGTAATGAAGTATGGAAAACCTCCTCTAGCGGGCGTGTTCATTGGGCCACATATATCAGTATGTATGATTCCCAATAAATCACTTGCCCTTTCACTCGTACCAGTGAAAGGTGACTTGGTCATCTTTCCTAAAAGACATGACTCGCATTTGTCATAAGATTCAAAACCAGATGACGTAAGAATTCCATTGTCATGGAGCTCTTTAATGCGTTTGTCACTTATATGACCGAGTCTGCAATGCCATAAGTATGTCGGGTTCAAGTCATTGGGCTTGTTCCTTTTCATACTGATGTTATAAGTTTCTACACTTGTTTCCAAGATATAGAGACCACTCTGCAGGGATGCAGTACAATAAACATTTCCATTTTTAGAGATAAAACAACCACTTTTATCAATAGTAACGGAAAAACCATCCAAATTTAATAAGGAAATTGATATAATGTTCCTACATAAAGTAGGAACATAGAATACATTATTCAAAACAATACAATATCCAGATGGTAAATTTAAAGACAGTGTTCCTACAGCAAGAGCTACAACTTTTGCACCATTGCCTACTCGTAGGTCCACTTCATCCCTTGTGAGCTTCCTTCTATTCTGCAGGTGCTGCATATTTCGACAAATATGAGTACCACATCCAGTGTCTAACACCCAAGAATTAGAATCAGAAGGTAAATCAGTTATAACATGAATACCTGTTGGCGGAGTAGTAGTGGTCAAACCACTCTTCTTGTCTGCCAGGTACTTCTTGCAGTTTCTCTTCCAATGGCCAATTATTCCGCAATAATGACACTTGTCTTCCCTTTTGGCATCCTTCTTGGATGCCTTTTGAGTAGGAGCTGTTGCACGGGGGGCAACCTTAGTCTTGCCTTTGGCACCTTTCTTCCTCTTGAACTGTTTCTTGTTCTGAATGGTCAGAACAGAGGAAGAAGTGCCTTTTGCCTTCTTAATGTTTTGTTCAGCATTGTTGATCATACCATGCAGCTCAGACAACGTCTTGTCATATTGGTGCATGTTAAAGTTCAACACAAAACCACTGAAGGAATCAGGCAGCGACCTAAGAATGATATCCACAGACATCTCCTTAGAGACGGGTGCCCCCAATGAGGCCAGTCTTTCGACCAGCCCTATCATCTTGATGACATGGGGCCATTGCCTAGCTTACAGTCAACAAGAGCACAAACAGTATCGTATCTCTCATTGCGTGCCTCCCGCTGGAACAAATTTTCCAGCTGGCGGTACATATCGTAAGTGTGACCTCTTCGAATTGAATCTGAAGATTCGATTCCATGTTGGCCAACATTAAGCACTGGACATCTGTAGCATCATTCATGTGCTGTTCATAGACATAATACTCATTCTCATCGGTGGGAACGACCTCAGGAAGTTTGGTGGTGAGCACATAATCTGTTCTCTCAGACTTGAGAATAATTCTCAAGTTGCGAGCCCAGTCATGGAAATTAGCACCATTAAGTTTGCATTTCTCCAAAGCGGAGCGGAGAGACTTAGAGTTTTTATCGTTCGTAGACATGATAACTACAGCGGTAAAAGGCGAATAAATAACTCAGATAAGCATGTCATAGTGATAATTCAAAATATCAAAATATTTGAACTCATACAATGTGTTCATAATCCTACTAAAATACACAATGTATCCGAGAACTCAGATAATTAATAATCGAACGGCAGCACGCAACATTTCGACTACCAATCATGTGAGTAGGTGAATGATCACCATTTATGCCGGGCATAATTCTCGGTGTCACCAAAAATCTTACAAGATTGCATTGGTGACAACTTTTGCCAACAGGCCCAAATCTGATTATGGGAATCACTGTTCAAGTAACCTGAGCCTATTGACGAAAGTCAGAATGAACAATCGAAGCCCGATTCTGAATCGGAAATCATTCGATTATTCCATCGGGATCAAGTCATAGGACATGTCATGTCTGCCAATCTGGCAGGTCCATGCATACGTATGTCTTATTCCGACTTTAGGGTCAGGTATGGCAAATTACTTGACTTAAGGTAGGATTAGTTATAAATATATAATCATGATCATACATGCATATATACATTCACTCAAGCAAGAATATATATCATATGAGCATGAAAATTAAGAATTATAACGCAAATAAATGGGATTAGTGATATGATCTAAAAACCGAAAAGAAAACTAGACTTAATTCTAAACTAAGTCTTCAGTCCTCCTTCAGTTCCTTCGGTGGCTTCGTCTTCTATTGATTACAATCACACGTGGTGATAAATAATTGACACGCAGGTCAATGTAATAAATAATAAAATAAAAGTGACACAAGTCGTCATAAAATAGCACGCAGGCTATATTTCTTTTTGACACAAGTCGTCATATAAAAGACAGTACGCAGACTGTATTTCAAAAACCAGATCATATCACTTATCCCAACATTCATTCACAATGAAAATAAAACATCCAATATATCAAAATATATATAATACATGAATTAAGTCAATTAAAACATGTAAGGATGTCAAATAAGGTACACACAATTATAACACATATATGTAATAAATTGTACATCAAATGTAACAACCAAATCAATAACTCATAGGTTTTACATAATTAATTAAGGCCTTTAATTTTAATTAATAAGCATTTAATATTATTTATAACCAATATAAATAAAATTAACAACTAATCATATTAGTGCTATTAATTAAAATATTGTAACATTAAAATCTAATCAAATTATCATACAAGTTATAATAATTTAATTAATTTTCTTCTGACAATCAAAAGTCAAAATACTAGAATAGCCAAAATATTCACAATAATTAATAAAACAAAATCCAAAACAATTTTAGGACCATTTTAATTATGTGAACAGTCGTGAACAGTGTTTCGTGAACAGTGAAATCGGAATCACTGTTCATCCGAAAACACTGTTCATCCGAATAGTGTTCCGAACTTTTCGGATGAACACATGGCTATTCAAAAATCATTTTCGAGCACTTAATAAATCCAAATAAATCCAGAAAAATTACAGTAGACTCGAAAATCATTCTAGTATTTGATTTATATTTTTTCAGAATTTTAGAAAAATATATACAGCCGTTAAAACACTGTTCAACCGAATGGTATATCAAATCCGTTCGGGTGAACATATGACTGTTCAAATGTCAATTTCGAGCACTTAAGAAATCCAAAAAATTCCAGAAAAATTTCAGTAAACTCGAAATTGACTCTAATATTTTATTTATATTTTTCCAGAATTTTATAAAAATATATACAGCCTTTAAAACTGTTCAAACGAAGGGTATATCAAATCCGTTCGAATGAACATATGGCTGTTTCAAACATTTATTTCGAGCACTTAACAAATCGAAACAATTCCAGAAAAATTACAGTGAACTCAAAATTCAATGTACTGTTTGAATAATATTTTTCCAGAATTCTATAAAAATATATACAGCACTTAAAACTGTTCAAACGAAAGGTATATCAAATCCGTTCGGATGAACATATGGCTGTTTCAAACATTTATTTCGAGCACTTAACAAATCGAAACAATTCCAGAAAAATTACAGTGGTCTCGAAATTTTGTCTACTGTTCGAAACATATTTTTACAGAATTTTAGAAAAATATTTACAGGCCTTAACAATTACATAATTGCACAATACACATAATGCACAACAACCTCAATTGATGATATCAAAACATACACATATGATATTATAATTCATGAAATCAAATTTCAAGACATTTAAAGTGAATTAGAACATATGTACCGGGCTCATGATGCCACTGTTGGGATTTTATACATGTTTTGCATATCAAATTATACAAAAACGTATAAACGATCGAATACAAAGTTCTAAATTCACATTTAACTACGAGTTTCGAGTATACCTCTTGAAGCGTGATCGAGTGCGTAGCGGAAGAGCAACGTCCGTTCCTCTCTCTAGTTAGTCCACACCAATGCGTGATTGATTCCTCCCTTGAAGCAACTAGAGCTTGAAGCGTATATGTCAAGAATGAACCAAGAGAAAAACGATTTCTTCTCTTGGTTTGTGTGTATATTTTCGGCCAAAAAAAAACTAGAGGAAGGAGGGAGTATTTTTTGCTTTTTTCTTGTCTTACAAAGTGTGCAAAAAAAAAAAGGATGAAAAAACATTGTCATCAAATGTGGTCTTAATATGGTGTTAATCACATTAACATCCATATGTAACCTCCCCCTTTTTTAAGCTCCCATTCAAGACTAGCATTAGTGCATTTGAATTCAAAAAGTCAAATGCATTCTTATGCATCATTTTTGGACGGTTAATGGGGTGGAAATTCCACTTTGGAATTTCCTCCCCTTTATTCTTTGACGTTTACACTTTTAACCCGGAAGTTTCAATCGTATTGAAAATCAAGCGCATTGTTTGTGTGTGACCTTCTAGGATCGAAATAACATTAGCCATATGTTAATAAAATATCGACAAGTATTTTACTATCATATAAATCATGAGCGGGTCCTAGTAAAACCATCAAGACCCCTAATGTATTTCGAATTCATTCCCAGCTCGTATATTATTGTCAAACAAATAATATACGTATGAACTTAACCTTAAATAAGTAATCACTTCGAACAATCAAATTGTTCAATGGGCACTAATTATGACGTGTCAAACATCTCATAATTCCAACAGGGAGATATGCCAAAGGAGGGGTTGTCGGCTTCAAGGCCTCCGTGGTTTGATGGCTCAAACTACGACTATTGGGCTAGTCGGATGACTACTTTTTTGAAGGGACAAGATTATCTTTTGTGGCACATTGTGACAAATGGACCATATGTCCCAAAGACGACTCGAGTCTTGAGAGGAAGTGCCGGAGCATCGGGACTTCCACCCTTGAAAGTAATTGTTGAAAGTGATAGTGTTGAAATGAAGAAACAAAAGGAAGAATTCAACAATTTGCTCACTCTTTCTCTTGAGAAACAAAGGGATGTTGCTATCCAAGAAAGTACCTCAAGTGTTGATGACATGAGTGAAGATGATTTGAGAAAGATGTCACTCAATGCTAGAGCCATGAATTTGCTTCATATCGCCATAAGCTTGGATGTCTACAATAATATCAAATGCTATGAGACCGCCAAGGAAATATGGGATAGTTTGGAGAGAACTTATCTTGGAACCACCAAGGTTAAAAATACAAAGATAAGACTTCTCACCAAAGAATTTGAAGCTCTTGAGATGATGGAAGGAGAGTCCGTTCTAAGCTTCCAATCAAGATTGAATACCGTGGTCAATAATCTAAAAGCACTTGGAAAGACTATCTCCATGGGTGAGTTGAACAACAAGATCTTGGAATCCGTCACCGATGATTTTTGCAACAAGGTTGGCCAAGTTGAAGAAGCAAATGACATCAATACCTTTCCTACGGATGAGCTCTATAGTCGGTTGTTCAATGAGGAAAAGGTGATTGCTAGAAGGAAAGCCAAAGGAAGTTCAAGGTCTAAGCAACTTGTCACTAAGGCTATGAAGAGTGTTGTGGAAGAGGACGATGAGCTTGTTAATGAGGATGAACTATCTATGATGACTAAGGAGTTTAGGAAGTTCTTGAAGTTTCGAAAGAAAAAGGATGATCCTAGAAGATCCAACAAATTTGAAGGGAATGACAAGAACTATGAAGGTCATGAGAAGAAGTTCAAAACCAAAGAGGTAAAATGTTTTGAGTGCAACAAGCCCGGTCATATCAAGACCGATTGTCCTCGTCTCTTGAAGAAGTCTAAACTCAAGAAGTCCATGAAAGCCACTTGGGATGATGAGGTGTCCGAAAGTGAATCCGACTCGGATGGTGAAGAAGTAGCAAATGCGGTATGTCTTATGGCCATGGGCAACATTGAGGTAACTTCCTCCACTAACTCTAGTGATGATAGTGACAATGAAAGTGTTGCTTCTAGTGTTGGCTATGATTTGCTTAGTGAGAAGTACAATGCTTTACTTGATAACTTTGAGAAGTTGCTTGATATAAATAAGGATCTCACTAACACAAATAAGAGCATGCTTTCTAAGATCACCTCTCTTGAAAATGATATCTCTTTGCTTAAACTTGAATCCTCTCTTAAAGACAAACCTTTGCAAGTTGAGCATGCACCTTGTGTGAAAGATGTTGATATTACTTGTGTGCCTATTGTTGATGTTGAGTGTCCACCGCCCAAGCATGTCGATCTAGAAAAGCTTGAACTTAAACAACAACTTGATAAGGCTAAAAATGAGATTGCTTGCTTGAATGATTCTTTGAATACGTTTGTTAAACAAACCAATAAGCTTGATGATATTATTGCTTCTCAACGTCCTTATGGTGATAAAAAGGGCATTGGCTTTGTTGAATCTAGTGAACCTACTTTGCTCTCTAAAGATGCTTCTTCTTCTCGCATTAAGTTTGTTCGACCTTTAGCATCTTGCACTTATTGTGAAGGAAACGACCACTATCGGTCGTGGTGCCCTATTAGAAGGTTGGCTTACTTGGGTAGTCGTGTACCCGAAGCACAAAGGCCTCGTTGGGTAATAAAGAAAAGCTACCTTCTTACTAATCCTCATGGACCCAACAAGGTTTGGGTACCAAATAAGAAAAATTGATTTTGTCTTGTAGGTTGACCACTCATCCTCGAAAAGGAATGTATGGATGGTGGATAGTGGTTGTTCAAAACATATGACCGGAGATGCCTCACTTTTTCTCAAACCTTGGAAACCGACGGTTGGTAATGTGAAGTTCGCAAATAATGACACCGCCAAAGTTATAGGTAAAGGTTGTATTGGTAAGGAAAATGGCATTCAAATTAAACGTGTTTTACTTGTTGATGGTATTTCATTCAATTTATTAAGTGTTAGTCAACTTTGTGATAATGGTTTTGTTGTTAACTTCTCCAAGCATAATTGTGTGATTTCTCATGTTTCCTCTCCATTTGTTGTTAATGCTTATAGACGTGAAAATGTGTATTATGTTGACTTCGATCTTGTTGAGCCTAGTAACTTGTGTATGAGTGTTGCCCTTAATGATGGTATTCTATGGCATAGACGTCTTGGACATGTTGGTATTGATTTGCTTTCTAAATTGGCTAAACATGATCATGTTCGGGGCTTACCCAAAATCAAGTATGAAAAAAGTAAATTGTGTGATGCATGTCAACTAGGAAAGTTGCATAAGATTTCTTTTAAGTCGGTTAAGAATATTTCCTCTTCAAATGTGCTTGATTTGCTTCACATGGATCTTTTTGGTGAGATGGATGTAATGAGCTTGGGAGGCTCTAAATATGTCTTTGTTATCATTGATGATTACTCCCGGTTCACTTGGGTTATATGCCTTGCTAATAAGAGTGATGCTTTTAACGAGTTTGTTAAGTTGTGTAGAGAGATCACAAATGAAAAGGATCTAAAGATCAAGGCTATAAGGAGTGATCATGGAGGTGAGTTTGAGAATGAGAAGTTTGAAGAGTTTTGTGAACTACATGGGATTAAGCATAACTTCTCGGCTCCTCGAACTCCTCAACAAAACGGTGTGGTGGAAAGAAAGAATAGGACCATCCAAGAAATGTCAAGAACTATGTTAAATGAACATAATCTTCCGACATATTTTTGGGGTCATGCAATAGACACCGCTTGCCACGTGCTAAATCGAGTACTCTTAAGGCCGCTCTTGAATAAGACGCCTTATGAGCTATGGTATGGCAAAACTCCTTCTATCTCTTATTTCAAAGTTTTCGGTTGTAAATGCTATATTCTTAATACAAAAGATAAGCTTGGTAAATTCGATGCAAAATCAAATGAAGCTATCTTTCTTGGCTATTCTCGTCATAGTAGAGCTTATTTGTTATATAATAAAAAGGATCAATGCGTTCAAGAATCTATTCATGTTTCATTTGATGAATCTAATCCTTTTGTTGAGAATGTGTCGAAAGATGACAACGAGCCTAGAGGAAATGAGATAAGAAGTGTCCCAAACCTAGTTGATGAGCCAAGTGTCGAAGTACTTGATGAAGATATTCAAACTACGGGGGAGCTTAACAAGGAAACAAATGAGGTACAAGATGTGAATGATTACCTACATGGAAGAACTCATGAAGATCTTCCTAAGGAATACAAAATGATACGTGATCATCCACCCGAGCAAATTATTGGTGATATCTCAAAGGGGGTAACCACTCGATCTTCTTTAAATAATGTTTGCCTTCATAGTGCTTATGTCTCTCAAGTCGTTCCTTTGAATGTTAAACAAGCTTTAGAAGATCCGGAATGGGTAATTTCAATGCAAAAAGAATTAGAACAATTTCAAAGGTGTAAAGTTTGGCATTTGGTCGAAAAACCGGTTGATAGGACTATTATTGGTACAAAATGGGTTTTTAGAAACAAACTAGATGAAACCGGAGTTGTTTTGGTAAATAAAAGTCGTCTAGTAGTCCAAGGATACAACCAAGTTGAGGGGATTGATTTTGATGAAACTTTTGCTCCCGTAGCTAGGCTTGAGTCCATTCGTATGATCTTAGCCTTTGCTAGCTACATGGGTTTTAAACTTCATCAAATGGATGTTAAAAGCGCTTTCTTAAATGGTTTTTTAGATGAAGAAGTTTTTGTAAAACAACCCCCCGGTTTTGAGGACTATGAGTTTCCCGATCATGTGTACAAACTTGACAAAGCCCTTTACGGTCTTAAACAAGCTCCTAGAGCTTGGTATGATAGATTAAGCACACATTTAATTGCTAATGGATTCACAAAAGGAAAGTTAGATTCTACACTTTTCTTAAAATCCAAGGGCAAACATATCATAGTAGCTCAAATCTATGTAGATGATATCATTTTCGGTTCTACTAACAATTCCTTGTGCGAGGAGTTTTCAAATGTTATGACTAAGGAATTTGAGATGAGCTCTATGGGGGAGCTTACATTTTTCCTCGGACTACAAGTCAAACAACTCGAGGAAGGAATCTTCATTTCTCAAAGCAAATTTTCTAAAGAGTTGATCAAGAAGTTCAAGATGGAAGATGCTAAGACGATTGGAACTCCAATGGCAACGGCGACAAAGCTTGACAAGGATGAAGATGGCAAATGCGTAAATGAAACAATGTATCGAGGTATGATCGGTAGCCTTCTTTATCTTACGGCTTCTAGGCCCGATATTATGTTTTCCGTATGTTTATGTGCGAGATTTCAAGCTTGTCCCAAGGAATCCCACTTTAAATCGGTTAAGAGGATACTTAGGTATGTCAAAGGGACGATAGATTTTGGCCTATTTTATCCTAGATGTAAGAGTTTTGATCTTATAGGTTTTTCCGATGCCGATTTTGCGGGTTGCACCCTTGATAGGAAAAGCACTAGTGGGACTTGTCACTTTCTTGGACCTTGTCTCACATCTTGGTCTAGTAAAAAGCAAAATAGTGTAGCCTTGTCGACCGCCGAAGCCGAGTATGTAGCCGTTGGTAATTGTGTCGCACAAATCCTTTGGATGAAACAAACCTTAGAAGATTTTGGCCTTAAGTTTGATCATATTCCCGTCTTGTGCGACAACACGAGTGCGATTAACATTGCTAAGAATCCCGTCCAACACTCACGAACCAAGCACATAGAGATTCGGCATCATTTTATTCGAGATCACGTTTCTAAGGGTAATATCGATCTAAAATTTGTAGGCACAAATGACCAACTAGCGGACATTTTCACTAAGCCCTTAGCCGAGGATCAATTTAATAAGATAAGGCGTGAACTTGGGATGCTTGATCTCTCCTCTATGTGATTTGCTTGTTTCTAGTATGCTTTTATGCCTTTGTTATATATATATATATGCTTTTTGTGAGGGGGAGTCATGCCTTTAAGACTCCATATGTGAGGGGAAGTCGTGCCTTTAAGACTTCATATGTGTGTTTTTTGCTTCATGTTTTATATGCGCTTCATTTGTATGTTTGTGAAATGATGAGCCAAGGGATGTGAATGTAGTTAGTATGGTTCATGATTGGTTGAGTGATGTCATTGGTAAAATTTCGAGAAAAAGGTTGCTCCGGTATATTTTGTTGGAATCTAGAGAAGGTTTGATGTACTTTCGGGAAGTGTTTTCGTGTTGGGATGAATTGCTTGTGTATGGGATTGTTGGGGAATTTTTTGAATATGGATGGTGAACTTTCTGCATAGTCATCGAGAGGTGGCATAGAGAGCACCTGGTCACTATGGCTACTCTCGACAGAAATCTGGAAAACTCCCTGGATGGTCATCGAGACCTGGCATCGAGAGAACCTGGTCTCTATGCTTGGTCACGATGAAATCTGATCTGCTCCCTGGAAGGTCATCGAGAGGTGCCATCGTGACCACCAGGTCTCGATGGATGGTCTCGATGACGCCAGCTATATAAGGCTCACATCAGATTTTTTAAGAACCCTTGCCCCCAAATCCCAAATCCATTCGAACCCAACCTCAATTCTCTCTCAAATTCGAAATTTCCACTCACATTACACCTTTCTCAAACAAATTCATCACCAAATCACTCTACCCAACTCCAATTACATCACAAAATCCTTACATTATGACTAGACAAAGACAACCCACCAAACGTCAAAAACGAACCCAAGGTGCAAGTTCTTCTCAACCCCTTCATGAAAATCTTCTTCCTGGACGTGGTGGCAAGTGTGGAAGAGAGGGCAAAGCTAGAATTCTTGAAGGCTACTACTTCAACGAGGAGGAAGTTGGACATACTCCTTTTTGGGCACTAGTTAAATATCAAGGTTGGGTAAATTTTCTAACTTCTCATGAACTTATCTATCCAAATTGGGTCTACTTCTTTTATGAGCATGTTCATGTTGAGGTTGGGAATTCTCGTATTGTGCTTGAGCTTGGGGGAAAAGAATTTGTTTATGATGATGATGATTTTGCAAGTGACTTTGGGTTAGTTAATTCGGGTTTTAATGTCTATCTTGGTAAAACTTGGGATAATCGTGTTGATTCAAGGACTTCCACTGAAATTTTTGAGAGTTTGAATGCTAATCCACTTGAGGGTCCGAGGGGTTTTGCTTGTGCTACAGATTTTACCGGGGATGATAGATTGTCATTCTTTGCTATTATGAAAGCTTTGGTGCCGGTTGGGACTCAAATGAGGAGGGCTAGCAATGTTGTCACTATCCTCTTGCACAAATTTAGGACCCGCCAAAAGATAAATCTTGTTGCCATCATCTTGGAACATATGGTATATGCTATGCACCAATCCAAGGCCTCTACTCTTCCGTATGGCATGTTGATTAGCACCATTATGAGGAAGTGGAATGTAACTCCTCCGGGTAATTCCTTGCCGGCTAATCAGGCTCACATGGTTGGTAAGAACTCTCTATCTAAGCAGCAACTATTCTTCTATGAGGGCCATCTATGGTATGATTGGCAAATCACCCAAGCCTCCCTTGAAACACAACGCGCAATTGAGGCACTTAAGAATACTCATTCTCGTAGTGTGCGCCATCCCGTTGCTCCTAATTCTGAGGATGAAAATGATGGTGAGGACCATCCTGATGACATTGAAGAAGAAGATGAGGAGGTACCTCGGGATGACAGTCCTCTGAGGCGAAGCGGTCGGACCTCTGGGGTCAATGCAGATGTTCGCGAAATTATGAGGGTCCAGGCCGAACATGGGAAGGCTATTCAGCGCCTGGAGAAGAGAGGCAAGAAGCAAGGAAGGATTCTGAGGGGTTTTGCTAAGTTCCTTGCTTATTTGGGTCGCGGGGAAGGCTCTAGTGCAGAGGCTCAGCAGCATCTGGTCATCTCTGATTCTGATTCGGAGCCAGCTACCTATGGGGAGGACACCGGTACACCTGTCTCGGCTTCTCAGTTTGGTTTTGGGGATGATGCTAGTGGAGCCATGATTCCATATTCGGGACCTAGCTCTTGACTGATGGCTCTGATCACACATTATTTCTTGCTTATTGTACTTTAGTTGCTTGCTCCCTTCTTTTTGATGTTTACAAAGGGGGAGATTATATGCTTTCGGATATCTATCTTGTGTTTCTTGTATGACTTTATGACTTTTAGATGTTCGTTATTATTATTTATGTTCTGTTTTATGGGTGTTTATGGATGATGTGCTTTATCTTGTGAGCTATGTTGTTTTGCATAAAACTGGACCTAAATCTTATGTTGAGGGGGAGCGTGGCTTGCTTGTTTTTTTTTCTCTCCTAGCCTCAAGCATGAGTTAATTTGTTATCATCAAAAAGGGGGAGTTTGTTGGCTTAACGTCAATCTTCCTTATTTTGATAATAACAAATTATGCCTTTTGATCTAATATCGTTTGTTAGTGACTTGCACAGTGCGTTTTAGGCACATACTTCAAGTCGGGACGCAAGGACTCGAGCTTACTTGTTCTTTTGCTTTAGGACTCGTGTAAGAATTGTTCTAATCATTCATAGTTAACATGCTTTGAGTTTGAATGGCTTTTCAAGTTTTAAATGGTGTTTAAAACCGTTCTCATATTAGCTCGTTTGATAAGTGTTGATATTATTAGATTCATATATTTGAATCGATCTTGAATTTAATATATTTGATGGTGTGTTATGTATATTGAGATTAAGATTGAATCAACTATATAAATATTAATGATTTTCAAATCAACACTTCATAGAGAGCAGCCATCGAGACCTCCTGGTCTCTATGACTGGTCTCTATGACGGGATCTGATGTATTCTGGTAGTTCATAGAGAGGTGTCATAGTGACCTCCTGGTCTCGATGACTGGTCACTATGAACTGGCAGAATGATCTGATTTTTCATAGTGAGCTGGCATAGTGACCTCCTGGTCTCGATGACAGGTGGTCACTATGAACTTACAGAATGTTCTGACTTTTCATAGTGAGCTGGCATAGTGACCTCCTGGTCTCGATGCCAGGTCTCGATGACGTGTACTATTTGAACGTTGCTTTTTTTATCGTACCATAGTGAGCTGTTTGGTCACTATGGCTGGTCTCTATGGGTCACATTTCAGCTATTTTTTAGTCACATATAAATAGCACTCATACCCATTTGAGACAAACACTTTTGCAACTCATATCAAAACCTAATCTTAAATCTTTCAAGCAAAAGCCATTCACCTTCATTGCATTCCAAATCTTTGTTGATGAAGAACAATTCATAGAGCTATTATGTACCACTCTTCATCTATCCATTGAGGGATTCTTTGTACAAGAGTGAAACCATTTTCTTTCCAATCTTTGAAATCCTAATTTTGTGAAATTGGGTTCTAGTTATCTAGAGTTAAAATCCTATACTTAGGTTTGGGTTGCTAGCTTGGATTAGTTAGTAGTGAAACCCTAGTGGTGGTTGTCCATTGGGTGGTAGCTTAGAATTGAAGTGGATTGTGTGTATCGAATTCTTCAAGTTCAAAGTTAGCCGTTTCCAAATCCCACGGTTGGAAAGCCGAGGGTCGAGCACGTAGGGAAACCGAAGCTCGTTAAAATCGTTGTTTGCACTCTCTTCCCTTAACTCTTTATTATTGTTGTCTTGTGTTGAATTTTTATCTTGTTTAGTTGCCATATAACATATGTTAAGTTAGTTAAGTAAGGTGTTTGATAAATTGTCTTAGTGAGCTTTATATAGTCATTTCTATATTATTCCGCATTGCTCGCTTTATTGTTATCCATATCTTGCTTAATCGAAAAAGAGGTCATTATATTCGTTAAACCTTATTCACCCCCCCCTCTAAGGTTATCGTATTGTCTAACAAACGCGACCGCAACAAATACTGTGATTATCACAGGGAACATGGTCACGACACTGAAGAGTGCAGGACACTCAAAGCTGAAATCGAACGACTGATCCAGCGGGGACATTTGAAAGAATATACGCGAACAGGGGGCAATGGACGTGATCCTAACCCACCTGAGCGAAGAGATCGTTCACCGCCTCCGGTCCGTCGGCGGATCGAAACAATCTCTGGGGGCAGGGCAGGCGGAGGTGATTCACGCAATGCCCGGAAAAAGTATGCTCGCAGGGATATATTCTCCACCAATCAGGTCCAGGCACCTTGTACGGCCCCGATTGTGTTTGAAGATAAGGAATTAGAGGGGATAGAGTTGCCCCATGAAGATCCGTTGGTTATAATGCCTATTATAGCTAATGTGGAGGTGGAACGCATGCTAGTAGATACGGGCAGCTCCGTGGACGTGCTATACTTGCGTACTTTTGATGCGCTTCAATTACCCAGGTCTCTCATACAGCCCATACGCACGCCTCTCACGGGATTCACAGGACACTCCATTTACCGTTAGACAATACGATAACCTTAGAGGGGGGGGTGAATAAGGTTTAACGAATATAATGGCCTCTTTTTCGATTAAGCAAGATATGGATAACAATAAAGCGAGCAATGCGGAATAATATAGAAATGACTATATAAAGCTCACTAAGACAATTTATCAAACACCTTACTTAACTAACTTAACATATGTTATATGGCAACTAAACAAGATAAAAATTCAACACAAGACAACAATAATAAAGAGTTAAGGGAAGAGAGTGCAAACAACGATTTTAACGAGCTTCGGTTTCCCTACGTGCTCGACCCTCGGCTTTCCAACCTTGGGATTTGGAAACGGCTAACTTTGAACTTGAAGAATTCGATACACACAATCCACTTCAATTCTAAGCTACCACCCAATGGACAACCACCACTAGGGTTTCACTACTAACTAATCCAAGCTAGCAACCCAAACCTAAGTATAGGATTTTAACTCTAGATAACTAGAACCCAATTTCACAAAATTAGGATTTCAAAGATTGGAAAGAAAATGGTTTCACTCTTGTACAAAGAATCCCTCAATGGATAGATGAAGAGTGGTACATAATAGCTCTATGAATTGTTCTTCATCAACAAAGATTTGGAATGCAATGAAGGTGAATGGCTTTTGCTTGAAAGATTTAAGATTAGGTTTTGATATGAGTTGCAAAAGTGTTTGTCTCAAATGGGTATGAGTGCTATTTATATGTGACTAAAAAATAGCTGAAATGTGACCCATAGAGACCAGCCATAGTGACCAAACAGCTCACTATGGTACGATAAAAAAAGCAACGTTCAAATAGTACACGTCATCGAGACCTGGCATCGAGACCAGGAGGTCACTATGCCAGCTCACTATGAAAAGTCAGAACATTCTGTAAGTTCATAGTGACCTGTCATCGAGACCAGGAGGTCACTATGCCAGCTCTCTATGAACTACCAGAATACATCAGATCCCGTCATAGAGACCAGTCATAGAGACCAGGAGGTCTCGATGGCTGCTCTCTATGAAGTGTTGATTTGAAAATCATTAATATTTATATAGTTGATTCAATCTTAATCTCAATATACATAACACACCGTCAAATATATTAAATTCAAGATCGATTCAAATATATGAATCTAATAATATCAACACTTATCAAACGAGCTAATATGAGAACGGTTTTAAACACCATTTAAAACTTGAAAAGCCATTCAAACTCAAAGCATGTTAACTATGAATGATTAGAACAATTCTTACACGAGTCCTAAAGCAAAAGAACAAGTAAGCTCGAGTCCTTGCGTCCCGACTTGAAGTATGTGCCTAAAACGCACTGTGCAAGTCACTAACAAACGATATTAGATCAAAAGGCATAATTTGTTATTATCAAAATAAGGAAGATTGACGTTAAGCCAACATTTACCCTGTGGGAGAGGTAGACCTGGATGTCACTTTCGGAGAAGGAAGGACCGTCACGACGAAGAGGATATCGTTTACGGTGGTCAAGCTAGACGATCCCTCATATAATGGAATCATCGGAAGGCCCTCGTTGACGGACTTCCGGGCCATAGTCTCTCCAATACATTTGAAGCTTAAATTTCCCACGATAAACGGGATCGGAGAGATGGCAGGAAAACAATAGAATGCCAGGAAATGCTATCTATCTTCAGTGCCCGCGGTGGAGGGAGTCCAAGAGGAGGATACACCCAAGCCGAAACGGAACAGAGGAGAACAGCCGTTGGCCATTAATACCATCCAAGAACAAGGGGATAATGCATCTAAAGAATGGACGGGTAGAGAGAGAGAGCAGTCCCGCATGAGGAGATAGAGAAAAAGGTATCGAACCCAATCCGGATAAGATCCAAGCGTTGATAAACATGGAGGAGCCGAAGACCTACAAGGATATCCAAAGATTGACGGGGTGCTTGGCCGCGCTAAACAGGTTTATATCTAAATCAGGGGAACGGAACTTACCCTTCTTCAAGCTCCTACGTAAGGCCAAAGACACTGGCGGAGTAATGGTATGGAACGATGAAAGTGCCAAAGCTTTCGCACAGCTAAAACAATATCTTGGATCGCCCCCGTTATTGACACATCCAGAGCCGTCCGAGACACTGTTTCTATACTTAGGTGTATCCGACGAAGTGGTTAGCAGTGTTTTGGTCAAGGAAAAGGAAAAGATACAAAAGCCCATATATTACGTGAGCCATTTGTTGAACGGACCAGAGGTTAGATACCCTATGATAGACAAGTTCGTGCTAGCTTTGATCGTCTCGACTCGTAAGTTAAAAATTTACTTTGAGGCGCATCCAATCTGCGTAATCACGGATCAACCCATTCGAAGGGTCATAGCCAAACCAGCTGTATCAGGAAGGTTAACCGCCTGGGCCATAGAGCTGAGCGAATTTGACCTCTCTTTCAAAGGACGTACGGGTGTACGGGCGAAAGCCTTGGCCGATTTTGTCACAGAATGCACCATTGTTCACGAAGAAGTGGCAACGAAGTCTCCAGAGGAGAAACCCATCCAATGGGTGGTCTATGTGGACGGGGCTCGTAATAGTAAAGGCAGTGGCGCAGGAATAGTATTCAAAGGCCCCCGTGGAGAATATTTGGGATACGCACTGCGCTTCTCGTTCACAGTGACCAATAATGAGGCGGAGTACGAAGCATTGATCGCAGGGATGCAACTCGCAGGAGAGATCGGGTTGAAAGAACTTCTGGTCAGAGCAGATTCCAAACTCATTATCAACCAAGTTCAAGGACAAGCCGAGGTAAAAAACGAGCACTTAATCCAGTACAAGTCGTTGGTAGATGCTCTCATTAAAGGCTTTATACGTATTGAGTTCGAATACATTCCCCGGGAGCAGAACACCGAAGCAGATTACATGTCAAAATTAGCTACGGTCCAATACGTTGATCTTCCAGTGGACACACGAGTCGAAATCAAAGAGCATCCTGCGTATGCGACCCAAGAGATAGGGATGGTACTTGATGAATCCCCTGACTGGCGAACCCCCATAGCTCAATACCTACTTCATGATTCACTCCCCGAGGACCCAGTCTTGGCCTTAAAAATAAAAAGCCGAAGCCTACGCTTCCATATCGTTGGGGAAGAATTATACTGGAAATCCTGGGACGGGCCTCTCATGTACTGCGTAAGTGAAGCGGATATTCCACTCGTATTGGCCGAAATTCATGAGGGATGGTGCGGGAGCCACATTGGAGGAAAAGCATTGGCCCTCAAAACGGCACGCACCGGGTACTATTGGCCTACAATGGTGAAGGACTCTAAGGACTATGTTAAGAAATGTGAAGCCTGTAAAAAACACAGCAACGCTCCACAGGTCCCAGCCACTATGATGACTCCCGTTGTCAGTCCCATTCCCTTCGCTATGTGGGGAATCGACATAGTAGGAAAGCTGCCCCGAGCAGTAGGAAATATGGAATATATCTTAGTGGCGGTTGACTACTTCAGCAAATGGGTGGAAGCCATTCCCTTGTCCAGGATCCGGAGTGAAGAGGTGGTCAAATTCCTATGGAAAAACATTTTGACAAGGTACGGAGTCCCACGAATTCTAGTTTCGGACAATGGTACCCAATTTGAAGGGCGGCCCGTCCGATCATTTTGCGAGAAGTACAACATCGAACAACGATTCGCGCCCGTATACTACCCTCAATCCAATGGACAAGTGGAGGTCATGAATCGGGTAATTTTGAATGGGATTCGTAAGAATTTAGCCCAAGGAGAAATCACAGGGGGCACGTGGATAGACGAATTGCCGACGGTCTTATGGTCCATGCGCACAACACCATCCTTTACCACCAAAACAACCCCGTTCAGTTTGGTCTATGGAGCCGAAGCCCTCAGTCCCGCAGAAGTCGGGCTTCCAACGTACAGGTTGAGAGGGTTCGATGAAGAATTAAATACAGAACGACTCAAAGACCGGATGCTATTTATGGACGAAGCTAGAGACGAGGCCCTTTACCAAAGTCAAGCTTTCAAACAAAGAATGACAAGGGCCTACAACAAAAGAGTCAAGGGTCGTCAGTTTTCAGCTGGCGACCTAGTCTTACGATTGTTCTCAGCTAGCCAACCTCAAAAGGTGAACAAGCTCAGTCCAAAATGGGAAGGCCCGTATCAACTAGAAGACATCGAAGGCACACCGGTACCCAGAACTTGGCACGTATCAAAATTAAGATTGTATTATGTTTAATTTCCGTGTTCTGAACATTTTAAAACATCCAAATTGATGTAATAAAGACGTCTTCACCAATTACAAATAGTTACACAAAGTTCAAGGTACGCTTCGTATTTCACTATGCGAAAAACCTTAACTTTCAACACTATATCTTCGTTAAACGAGGTTCAAGGAACGCTTCGCATTTCACTATGCGAAAAACCTTAAAACTATTAACTATACATTCATAAAATAGTTACACAAAGTTCAAGGTACGCTTCGTATTTCACTATGCGAAAAACCTTAAAACTTTCAACTATACATTCATAAAATAGTTACATAAAGTTCAAGGTACGCTTCGTATTTCACTATGCGAAAAACCTTAAAACTTTCAACTATACATTCATAAAATAGTTACACAAAGTTCAAGGTACGCTTCGTATTTCACTATGCGAAAAACCTTAACTTTCAACACTATATCTTCGTTAAACGAGGTTCAAGGAACGCTTCGCATTTCACTATGCGGAAAACCTTAACTTCCATCTATACGCTCGTGAAAAAGTTACACAAAGTTCAAGGTACGCTTCGTATTTCATTATGCGAAAAACCTTAACTTTCAACACTAATCTTCGTTAAACGAGGTTCAAGGAGCGCTTCGCATTTCACTACGCAAAAAACCTTAACTTCCAACTATACACTCGTAAAAAAGTTACACAAAGTTCAAGGTACGCTTCGTATTTCACTATGCGAAAAACCTTAACTTTCAACACTAATATTCGTTAAACGAGGTTCAAGGAGCACTTCGCATTTCACTACGCGAAAAACCTTAACTTCCAACTATACATTCGTAAAATGGGTACACAGTTCAAGGTACGCTTCGTATTTCATTATGCGAAAAACCTTAACTTTCACCACTGCACATTCGTAAGATAGTTATACAAGGTTCAAGATATGCTTCGTATTTCACGATGCGAACACCCTTAACCTTCAACACTATAATCTTCGTTAAGGTTCAACGGTACACTTTCGCATTTCGATACGCGAATCACCGTTAAACTTTATACATTATACATCGTTATCACCGTTCAAGGTATGATTCGCATGTCGAAATACCTTGTATAACGGAATGCCCTACTCTATCTCAACAAATCGTATATTCAGACTTTGTAAAACGTGTTAAATCACAAAATTTTACAAGGGGGCAAGGGATATACGAATGACTTGCGAGATATAAACGAATGAGCACAGATTATAGTTAAACGGTAAAAAGAAGAGGCATCGGACAAGTTGGAAGTGGAAATTCAAAATATTAAACTACCAACGACGTTGTCCAGAAAGTATGCAGAAACGAAAATATTGTCTAGTTACAAACATTCATAAAGGATTGTTTTAAGATACAAGATTTAGGAGTTAAGATCGGTCTTGGGCAGCTTCAAACCAGGCCGGATCCAGCTCGTTCTGCACCTTGAATTCTTCTAACTTCTCAGCCAGGACAGGCAGCTCGTCAGAGTACGCCTCCACGAAAGAAGTCAGGCATTCAGCCATTTCCACCCTCGCAGCGAACGTCACCTTGTCACTGTTAGCATATTCCTCCACGGCCGAGTTTATCAGTCCCGCCTGGTCCGCTTGAAGTTGGAGCAAAGCCGCAGACGCCTCAGCTGCCTCCGCCTGGGCCACAGCAGTTACCTTCTCTGCCTCCTCCGCTCTCAGTAAGGCTGCGTCACGAGCTTGCTGTGATTCGGTTATGCTTTGGGTCCATGTCCCCTGCTCTGATTGTAGCTTCGCAACCTCCACTTCAAGCTCCTCCACCCGAGCCCGATACCTCCTTGCCTCCGTCACGGCCTCCTCATGCAGCTTCACCTGCTCTGCCTCATGCTCGAGCATTGTGTCCATTTGGCTTAGAGCCGCTGCACACTCGTCATCCTTCGTGTGAAAGGCACGTTCCGCCAAGCTGGAACGGCGAGCCATGGCAAACACTCCCTGGGCAGCCTACAAGAAGGAAGTAAAAGGTGTAAGCTAAAAGGAAATAAAAGGTACAAGTGTTGAAAATTGACGAGAGGTGTACCTTCATTAGCATATACATCACGGCCTCGCCCTGGGCCTCCGCGTCCTTGGCCTCTACGAAAGGGGCAATTTCTGCAGGAGTAATCAGGGGCTGGAAGGCCTGCATCGCCAGCTGAGGAGTGTAGGAGAAGGTGTTCCGATCTATCTCTATCCCAGCCGGACGGATAGTGTAGGGAAGACGGCTGAGACACAGAGATGCGGGCAAGGGAGGAGGCTGGAAAGCAGGATTCTTAAAACGAGACCTGAGCATGCGAGACTGCTCAGCGACTCGCGGAGGTGTATCAGAAGGAGGAAGTGAACCGGCGACCTCAACAGATGCAGCGGCCGGAGGAGCAGTCGATCTCCTACTTACATTCGGTGACGGGTTGACCAAAGGAATAATAGGAGAAGGAGTAGACTGGCTGGAGACAGAAGCCCGGGCCACAGGAGAGGCCTGAACCGGCGAGGGTTGCACATCCGTTGAAGAGGCCTTAGCCGCCTTTTTCCTTTTGAAAAGAGAAGGGCGTAGAATGGTTTGGACGGCTGGGCGTTTCTGGGCACGAGAGGAGGAAGGTTTTATAGTAGAAGGAAGAAAAACAGAGGGAATGGTAGAAGGGTCAATTACGGTGCGGGCAACCACCGGAGCCGAAAATAGTGGGGTTCGGACGCCTGCCATGGCATCCAACTCCACGTGGGACGAATCCTCCGTAGCAGTTGCAGCGGACAGAACGGCCACTGAAAAAGAGGAAAATCGAGTTACAACACAGATAAGGAAAGTAAGACTGAAATATAATAAAGGTTATGTCTATACCCCAGTCAGGCTCGGCGTCTTCAAACTCTTTCGACGGCACCAAGCCCGCCCGAATCAGTACGCCCTCTTCGACAAATAAAACCCATTGAAGGGGCGGGTTAAATTCCTTAATTATTTTTAGCCTATGGGACGCCTCGACGGCAGAAGTAGAGACGTTCCCCAAACGCCCGATGGCCTTGCGAGCCACGGGATTAAGAGGGACATCTGTACTCATATCACCCCTCAGCATGAACCAGCGGTTGTGCCATCTCCTATCTTGGATCTTATTGGGATGCACGAAGATGGCTGCCTCCGCGGGAGTGGTCGAGAAGGTCACTAGGCTATCGGCTTTATGTACAATATTATAGTTCTCTTTAAAAGAGATACTGTCGGTTCTACCCCTACTACTCTACAGGCTACCTGGAAGGCGGTTAATAGGCTATCGGCTTTATGTACAATATCAAGTAGTCGAAGTCTCCCGTGGACCGTCACCCGCTCGTCTTGCGAGGCCTCCTGCCCTTGCGAGGCCTCCTGAGATAAGAGAAAACAATAAGATTGGGACAAGGGCATTGATCACAGGTGTTCAAGAGTCGGGACCTTACCTCACGAGGCGGCTCAGGAATCGGGTCAGTAGTCTCCGACGAAGCAACCACAATGTCTTCATCGATATCGATCACGGGAGTATGGGAATCGTCGTTAGCATTAATGGAAGATCTACACGAAAGATGGGATGTCAGCGTGTCAGGAATAGCTCACACGCGTCAAAGGGGACAGGTGGCAGAAGATGAAAAGTTTCTTTGATTTTCCCGCCCAAAAGATGAACAGTTGCCAGGACTATTCATCTTCCAGAAGGAAAACGGTTCACCGGGAACTACCTTCTCCGGTGACCGGAAAACAGCCATAACCACCATAATAGTTCGGGAAAAGTCAAAAAACACCAAGAAATCACACATTTGCTCACTAATAAGCCCATTATCCCATCTAATACATTTTCATACACTATAAAACACAAAAGAGTAAAGTAAACATGCTCCAAATCCTCATTTCAGAGAATTATACCACCATCCTCAAGTTTATAACAGAAACATACACCAACATGCACATTATACAGGCAAATGAGGAAAGTTTACTTACCGGTTTGGTGAACACAAGGAAATGATGATAGAAGGAGAAAATGGCTTGTAGTAGAAAATAACTTATGAAAGAAGAATTTGGAAGAGGAAAATGAGAAGTAAACAAATGAAGAAGAAACAATACCTTTTATAGAAAGGTAATGGAGGCGGAGCGGTCCAGGGACTCCATAAGGACACGCGTAAACGTATTGACGAATATCCCATAAAGAAGGATCCAGCTGTCTTTCGTACCACGGATCCATTTCTCGATCGTCACCCAGGAACGAGACGCGGGAGGGATTCTCGAGAAATGGTGGGGGCAATGATGTGGACCCCACTTCATGGGTATACAAATTTATATATCTAAAAAAGCCCAGTCCGTCTGGTGGACCTTGATCCAACTAGACGCGTTTAGCAGACACGATCTGCATAAGAGCCCACGGGTGAATAGGGTTTAAATCTCGCCCAATCAGAAGGAGACACGTGTCCCTTCTAGGACGAGATATGCGGAAGTCTCACACTATAAATACTGGGCTCACTTCCCCAGACAAGGTATGTGATATCAACCCTAAAATACACTTTTCAAACACCGTTGACTGACTTGATCGTCGGAGTGTTTGTGGTCGTACCCCGACCACGCTTTCAGGTCGATGCCGCCCAAGACACGTAACACTAGCAAAGCCACTTCCTCTCGTCCACCCATCCATAAAGGCACGCAAACCATGTCCCGCCAAGGGCCACAACCTGACGATACAGCGAGAGATCTACGAGAACAACTAAGCAAAGGCAAGGGAATCGTAGATGGACGGGACGAAGGAGATCGAGGATCTCAAGGCGCGCCTGATTTGAGAGATCAGCTAAATAGGGTTCGTCAGAATAACCCATCCGCTCATTCTAGGACAGCGCCTCGACAGTCAAGAGAAGAGATACGCGAGGGAGTCGGGGAGTCCCAGATGTGCCGACGAGGCGAATCTCGTGGCAAATCAAAGTAGAGCTAAAATGTTTGAAATGATATGTCTGATGTTGAAATAATAAATTACATATTGAATTTAATTTTCTGTGGAGGAATAGAAAAATGTAAATATAGGAGCACAAAAACAATTATTATACATATATATAAAAGATACATAAATATAAGTGGACCAACATATTAGGTTTTAAGAAAATAAATAATAAATTTTTACTTTTGAAAAGTAAAAATTTCATTTTCAAACTATCAAAAATTGCAGTACATAAAATAATAAGGAATTTTGTTGGTACGTGATCGTCTTCTTGTAGATAGAATGATAGACTAGTAGAAAAAGAGTAGTTAAAGTAGCAATTAACTTATTAGTAATAAGTCAAAATGATCCTAATTTGATCCACTCATGACTCGTGACTCATGTATGTGAGTATGTGAATATGTGAGTAAGCAATGCTTAGTTCCAGAGTACATCATTGACGTCGAATTAAGTGCCAAAACCCAACACAATCGGTGGGGGTGTGTGTATAGGATAGGTGGCCTTCACGATGCGGCGTTTTCTTGGTGGCGCCACCTGCTTTTGACGTCATTTTATATGGATTTACTCTCTCTTGCCCTTTCCATATTTTCATTTATGATTTACAAGAGGCATCTTCTATGCATTGGATGAAGTGTTTAGGTATCGATCAACAATGTAGTTGAACAATCACTTTAAAGAAATAAAAATGTATATCTAAGTATAAATTTAAATTAAAAGTTTTGTTTATACTTTAATATATGTAAGTGTTTTAACTTCAATATTCAGTCTAAATCTATACTATTTTCGATCAATCAATTCAAAATATCTAAATTTGCCCGTTTATGTATGTGTATACTTACTTCGATTTCTCATCACCATTTTTATGTATGAATAATAAAATATTCGAAGTGACATAATTTAAGATGGAATGAATCTAATACTCTCTCATTCCCTAAAAAATTGTCACATTTTAACTTTTGGTAGTCAATAAAATACGACTTAAAACGTAAATATCTATTACTCGACGTGCAAAAAAATTATAAAAAGTTGATATTTCAAAAATATATATTGAGACGAATCTAACCAAGATTATATTATTTCTTATTGTTTAATGAGAATTCATAATCAAATCTTGTTATGTTTGACCAACAAAAGTCAAAATGTGACAATTTTTTAGGGACGGAGGGAGTATATAATTAAATTATAGTGTAGTTTTTCATTAGTAACCATTTATTTTATATTTGTACATAGTAGGGAAGAGCTACTGCTAGGGGTGCAACTTATTATGTCTTCCTCCTGCTCCAACGTGATAATCAAGAATATAACGATAATCCCCTATTACCCACATTGGACCATTTCAAATTTGTATTATTACGAACAATAATCATGTCATGTCGGAGAAATTTAGCAATATATAATCAAGGTATTATTACGAAAAATAAGATTAGAGCTAGCTATTTTAAAATCTATAATAAAAAAGATAAAGTTGGAATAGATCTATAAATATGAAACGGTTGATATATGTTCGGTTACAAAACGTGTAAGTAGATGTTATATTTATCCATTAATCCTCCAAGAAGTTTTCTATCTTATTCTAGGAGTGCAATTTTCTGAGAAATACTTAGAGCCTAACTATATATAGAGTTAGGTTTTACTAATCAAAAGGAAAAATTGTCCATCAAAGCACCCATAAAAATAGCATAAAACATAACTACCTATTTAATCTTGATCCAACGGTCCAGATATGAAGTTAGGTTTTACTAACCCGTCTTAAGTTAGGTTGCAAGAAAAAACTCCAATTTTCTTTACAGGACCAAAAGTTGAAAGGTAATACAAAAATATATTTTTATTTAAAATAATAAAATAGAGTATTTGAACTTTAGACTTCCACTCTAAAAAAATCAGTTATACTAATTCACGAATAAATAAAATAATCATTAAAGGCATAATGACGGAAATTAAGAAAAATGATTACGTATTTATACTTAGAACACGTTATAGTAAATAAAATTTAATGCAATGTTTAGCAACTTAAATTTTAGTTGCATGCTAATGCACGATATATGAGGAAACTAGGGTGGCTACATCAATTCTCTCATCATATCAATTCTTGAATTCATTGAAAATCAATTCAACATTTTCCAAAGATAAACATACACAGCTATAGTGCTGTTAATTGGGAATTGAATTTTGAAATTAGGATCATTTGAGAGCAGTATATCTCAATTAGGGATGACGTAATATGCCTGAAAAACATGCTTCAAAGATGGAGATTGAAATTAATTAGTAAATAAATTTGTGTTGATTTTAGTTTAGTAACTTACACAAATTTTGTAATCTAACTTATTATCTCTAAATATTTAACACTAACTGTGTAATTGTAAAAGAAACTTAAAATATTAAAATTATATCTGAGTAAATATCAATATTTAGACAAAAGTTTGGAGATAAAGCTAACGAAGTAGTACAATTATAATGAATGAACTTTTTTATTAATTAAGATTACTAGATGTTTACTTGTTTACTTTATGAGCGATGATAAAGTTACTAATTACCAAGTGCATTTTGATTATAGTAAGTTGTAATTATGAAGAAAAAAAAGCCGCAATTATTGTTTATCGAATCGGATAGTCCTGGAAAGCTCGAATAATACATATCCAACTTATTTATGATTGTTGAAGCATTTCTTTTAAAGGGTTGAATCGTAATCTTAACGGTTCTGTAGCCTGTGCCTTCGAAAATTACGAGAAAATAAATCGTGGGGATATGCCTCAAAGGATCAAGAGACTTGAATTTACCTATTTATCATTTCAACACGAAATTCGATTTACATCGTACAAATATTCACTATCATCATAATACCCAAATTTTTTATCAACTGCACTCTACCCTCAACATTTTAAATTATTTAACGTAAACTTCATTGTCTAAAAACTGATTGATCCAAGATCAAATTACATTAATAAAATGCTCTACTCCAATTGCAAAAACTAAGCCAATAACTACATTTGATATATATTGGCACAAGTCACAAGAGTAATAATGAAAAATAGATCCTTTAGTTTTGATAAAGTATTATGTGCATGAAAATTTGTGATTACACAAACACCTCTCCCTTCAACTAATGATGCTCATCAATTCATCATCATCATCTCTTCTCTTTAACCTGCACTTTTACTCCTACTTCAATTCCCAAAGCCTACCCCTAACTCTACACCTTTCACCCAACCACATTTCTTTTTCCTCTTTTTCCAATTTTACCCCTCCTGGCTTTTTCCCTCCCCTACTCATTGTCTTTCATTCCCAAGACCCTAGACTCATAGGGCTATTCTTGTCTTTTCATGGCCTAGCCGCTACTCACCATGTTTTCAGAGATTTTCAGCACCCAAAACAATACGCATGTTAAGCACTCTCGACCTTTTGTTTTGACTCTTTCACTTCACAACATACCACTACCAAACAACCTCATAAATAAACTTGCACATTTTTTTATATGCTTTCTTTTCCTTTTTTGTTCATCCCTATATATATTTCCACAAAACCCATGCAAAATTCCATTACCCTCAAATCACAATTCAAACAACTACCCCTTATAATTTATCTATCACTAACAATATAGTAATCGAAAGTGACAATAGTATGGATTTGACCGGTTCAAGCGGTGAGCAAGCCGGTTCAAGGTGGACACCTACCAAAGATCAAATAGATTTGCTTGAGGATTTGTATAGGCAAGGAGTGAGGACACCTAGTGCCGAACAAATTCAAGAAATTACTAGTAAGCTTAAGGCTTTTGGTCATATAGAGGGCAAAAATGTGTTCTATTGGTTTCAAAATCACAAGGCAAGGCAAAGGCAGAAGCAAAAGCAAGAAAATGTCGCATTGTTGAACCGGTTTATGCTTCATAGACCTCCCCCTCCTCCTCCCCATTTCGGAACTTATTATCGTAATGGTTCGTAATAATATTTCTTACACTTCGTTTCTTGATTATGATATTCAACTATTTCATTTTTTGCTTTTCGAATAAAAATGACATGTGACTAATAATCCTCGTATAGTCGTATTAGGAGTCACGGAGTGTAAATAGTAATAACACATTTTTTCACATGATAGATTTACTGTTTCTTCATTTATTTATCATATCGGATTTTCATTATATATTTGTTTTTACAGTTTCTTGGCATCCTTCATTCTACATACCACCTCCGCCTCCGCCGCCGCCGCCTAGTGAGCTCGGGTGCCACCCGAACTTCCTGAAGCTACCAATACAAGGATGCTATAATAAGAAAAGACCATTGCCTGCCGAGACCATCAACAACACTTTATACACTAAACGACCAGTTCAAGAACCAATTATTTGTCAAGAACAAAATGTCAAACATTTGAATCAAGAAACTTTGAATCTGTTTCCTCTTCACCCTAGTGGAAATTTACATGCAAGAAGAGCTAGCATCAATGGAAGTGGGAATTTAGGGCATGATCAAAATTGCATTGACTTTTTATGCATGGATGGTCAATGCAAGAGTAGCTGATGAAGATGGAGGGTTTTTATTTCTCTTTTTGTCAAATTTAAATCATGCATTTAGTAGTCAGTTGGACGATTTTTAAACAAGGGTATCTTTAATTTCTTTGTTTTCTGTTTTTTTTTTAATATTTATTTCTGGGTATGAAAAATGAGGGAGATATAATATTTCAAGTTTAATTTGTGAATTAAGGACTTTAACTAACGTTTTATATTTTAGTGATGCACTTATCTTTTGGCAAAACATGTTGCAATCTTAATCGGGTGGTTAGATGAAATTTAATTTGTTAAATCAATTGGTAGTGTTAGAATAATTTACTTAGGACATTTGATTTACAACTTCTGGCTAAACATTTCGAGAATGTAAACCTGTCGTTTTGGGACTAGAATGTATTTAATTTTTTATTACGACTTAATCAATTAAGTTGTGCGTGATAACTACTACTAGTATTTTATTTCTTGTCATTTAATTTTGTGTTAATTCAACAAGTTTCATTCTAAAATAAATTGATATCACAGTTTTCTGCACATGTGCAAATAACCAGATTTTTTTTCCTCAAAACAGACCATGTAACATATAGTTTTGCTGTGGATTAACTTTTTTAAAATTTGGCCATTGCCATTTGTAACTAATGTTCAAACCTCCGACTTCATCATTATTTGTAATAATAATCAATGGAATAGTCATGTAAGGAAACGTTATGATAAATTCTATTTGAAGTATTATAAACTCGTTTTTCGTTTATGGTATCCCCAAATGATCAGTACATTTTAACTTTTCGTTGTCAACAAAACACGATTGAAAAAGTAACTTCCTGTTATTCTACACCTGAAAAAGATTATAAAAAGTTGATATTTTAAAAATATATATTGAGACGAATCTAACAAGATCTTATATGACTATATTATTTCTCATCGTTTAATGAGAATTCATGATCAAATTCTTCTTAAGTTTGACCACAAAAAGTCAAAATATGTCAATCCTTTAGGGACAAATAAAACGAGTATTTATATACATGCTTTTTATATTATAGTTTCGCAACAACTCTGTTATTGTTATAGATTTCATTTCATTTACGGTTCTTTTGGGCTCGAGTATTCTGCAGCTGGTGGAGTCGTGCGGATTATCTTGGGAACTAGATTGATGTTGTTTTCATTTCTATTCAGGCCTCTTCCCCTTCGAGGCAGAAGTTCATGCTATGATGGAGATCTTACAGTGGTGTTTGCTCATTCTTTTTTTTTCTTTTCTTTTTTTCAGGTTGAGTTAGATTCGTTGCAGCTGGGGCTGTAAATGAACCTGGAAGCTCGACTCGACTCGGGGTATTTCGCTCGAAAAAGTTCGATTCGTTGCTCGATTCGGAATAGCAAACTTAGAGCCAAATCTTGAAATCAATATTTGGCTCGATTCGCAAACGATTCGCAAAAAGCTCGGCCTGACTCACCATGTGAAATTATGTAATAATATTGTAATATAGATTTGTATGAGATCGATTAATCGTCAATTTCTTTGATAGATCTAGCATATTTGGTTGAATTTTGAGGTAAAGATATATACTTTAGTTTTACTTTTATTTTCTTTGGTAGATTTAGCAAATTTAGTCGAATTTAATTTTGTTTCAACATCTTCAAACCAAATTATTCAGCCAGTTCGGCAAGAGTTCGGCTCGAATTCGTCTGACAAAACTAGAGCCGAGCTTCTCATTTTGAGGTTCGACCATTATTCGCTTCGTTTACAGTTCGGCTCGAGGACTGTAGAGCCGAACTAGAATCTTCCGATGTTCGATATTATTCGGCTCGTTTAGAGCCCTAGTTGCAGCTTACCCATTCCATTGCACATAGACGAGCAAGTTGAACCTAAAGTCACATATTATCCTTATTTATCGCTTGTTGGAGGAGATGCATGCCATAGTTACATATGTGTGACGAGAACGGGACCATGCTGCAAATTACATGGCTCGACATGAAGCATGGTACATTCCCACATTGGCTCCAAGATATGAATCTTCTCACTTCCGATTAATCATATACGATTAAAGCAGATTGGCGCACATTATATTCGTAGAGGTTGTCGATTTTATTGTATTTTAGTGCTTTGTATTTATCTTGTACCTTATGTATTTTATGTCGAGTACGAGTAGTGATGTATGGGGAGAGGGTACATGCTTAATTCTCGTTGATGGATAATACTCTTTCTAGGAAATTGTATATGTTAATGCCCCACTTAATTCTCGTTGATGGGGGTAACTGTTAAGAATCTATGAGGTTGCACTCTAATACCAATTGGCAATAGAAGGAGTAGTCTAAGATCTTACATATTGACCGGGAGAACACCGACTTCTGATGTGGGTATGCATCTTAACACTCCCCCTCACGTGTAATCCAATCATCGGCGAAATTTTCCTCGCGAGTATATTATTTGCCGGAACAACATCGACGGGGTTAGACGTGCCTCATTAACTCGGACTTGGCTCATGATTCCATGTTAAGAGTCTGTGGAGTCCTACTCTAAAATCAATTGACAATAGAAGGAGTAACTCAAGATCCTATATATTGATCGGGGAGGACGCCGACTTCCAATATGGATATGCATCTTAACAATAACACTATTTCCAAGGAATTAAGAAACTCCTTTAGACGGAAAATGTTGTATTGATCCAGGATATACCTTGTTGACTACTTTTACTATTTTATTATGATATAATTGGTCGGCTTGAGGGTACATACTTAATGCTCGTTGATGAGCGATAACACTCTTTCAAGAGAATTAAATATGTTTTGCCCTCTTAATTCTCATTAACAGAGATAACACTCTTTGTAAGAAACTGAGAACCCTCTAAGGCTCGACTCTTTAGCTTTAAAAAAAACACTTGTCACTTAAAAAGAACATATTAGTTTGTTTACATTTACAAAATTATACTTCAAAATTTTACACTTGTTTGAATAATACCTCATAATCATGAAAAGATTGGGTGTTTCATGCATCAAGTTCATTAAGGGGATCTCGGCATAATATCTCATAAATTAAGGGTCACGTTGTAATTATCTATATAATTAAGGGTCACCCTACAATTATCTAGATATTTGTGGGTCAATTTGCAAATCACATACTCCCTCTGTTCTTTTTTAAGCTATTGTTTAGCTTAAATCTACTTTATTAAGGACATGAAGCATTTTACTTTTATAACCCTATTTAATTGAATGTAATAACATAGCTCAAAAGCAATACTCTTGAAAATTGAAGAAGTAATCATTGCTATGACATTAATTGTACAGATAAACAAAACTTGACTTTTCATTACCTGCATCAAAACTAAACATACTCGACCAAAATAACTTTTAACATGAAATTCAAAACTGCATCAAAACAAAACTTGGTCTTACATTTTCGGCGTCATCAACATCGGAATCGGAAACATACAACAACAAGTCTTCTTCTTTTACCTCAGTTGAATTTACTGATGTACTTTTATTTTGTTTCTCCATATCTTTTAAATGAAAACTTAAAATAGATGAAAAGTGGTTCTACACAGGTTGACAAGTTGATGATCAGTTGATGAAGGTTATTAATAAAGCTTGCTAGGGAGTAAGATGAAAGGTTAAAGTACGTGGTAATTATGAGATGGAGTATCAAATGGAGTACTTTGAAACTTACAATTTCATGATGTCACAGAAAACTTAAAGTAGTTGTTAAAGTAATTTCATAATACTCCATTTATTAGTTTTCATAAGGGTAAAATGGAAAGTAGAGCAAAAAGGTACATTGATATTGGTAAACAATAGCTTAAAAAAATACAAGAGTTACAAGCTAAACAATAACTTAAAAAAGAACAGAGGGAGTATATATTTACTATTTTTATTTTGGGTTCAAATTATTGGATAGAAGCTTGTGGTATTGTACCATTGTTATAATATAATTTTGGTACAGATTATGTTGATATTGTTTCTTGTACCAATGATGGAGTTTCAGGTGGGTACAGTACCCACGTGAAACTAAGTGGGTACATTGATGAACGTTCATCAAGAACACCTTGATGCACCGAAATCGGGCTCAAATCATAACACCATAATATTTGATGTTCAATTGGTTCTTGTATTTGCTAGAGTTAATCGAATAGACTATTGGAAAAGGTTCTTATTAGTGACTAAAATGTCTGGATTCGAAATTCACCTCATCGTTAATTTACAAAAAAGAAAAAAAATTGTTCTTGTATTTACTAAAATGCTAAATTCTGAATAACGTCACAATTAAATACAACTTCTGTTACTGGAGTTTGAATTTGAAATGAGTAAGCTATTTGTTTATTCAATTTTTTGTGATTTGTTATTATTCTAACCCGAGTGTCATCATTATTACTCATTTCGTTAATTTTTAGTTGTTCATTAGCCATTTATGTATAGATTTAGGAAAATAAAATGTATTGAAAATGCATATTAAAATTTTAAAGTGGCAATCAATTGAAACTATAAATATATAATTGATTGGTTGATAACTTTATATAAAAATAATAATAAAAATTACATTGTAAATGCAATATTAAAAAAACAATTATTTGAAAATAAAAAATTAAAGCTCGCAAGACAACTGAAAAAGAATGAAGGATTATTTATATGGAACAACTTGATACTCACTAAAATTGATACTCGGTATATGACCCAACAATAAATTATCAATGGTGTGGGACTTATTCATTGTCACATCAGTTTAATACTCAATTATACTTTTATTTAAACTCACCTATCACATCAGAGGTTTATTCACGATTTTATTTACTTTCTCTCACTTCCTTGTCGAATAAATTCGTCTTTTTTTGTATCCAACTGAAATAAACCTAAGTTCATAGTTTTAAAAATAAAAAATAATTATATATTTTTTATATTTTTATGTTGATGAACTATTGGACAAATAATATATTTATTAAATAAGAAAAAATAAAAACAAAAAAGATGAAGAAGCTCGGCCAAGACATCATATCAGCTTCTCATTGGTTACTTTTCACCAGCCTGCCCCACTTAAACCTCAAACCCCAAGTATCAAATATTGGTACTCCCACTTTAACTCCAACTTTTGCACCTCTATTTTTTTTTAAAAAACTCTACTTTAACTCCTCTTTCACCCCAACTATAAACTCTATTGTGGATGGTCTAAGGACTTAAGTTAAATGTCAATTATTTTTCATATAACGATGTACAAAAGAAATTAGAATAGACAATTGAACATCTTAATTGGATGTTTGGATGTTCGGAACTGACACTACCAGATGCAGAACAATAGTTAGTAACACTTACGTTCCACCATGATGCAGAGTAACATGTAAAATACTCGAGTCTAAAATGCCATAAACAAAACTTAATTTGCTCAGATAAGACGGACACTTGAATGCAAAATATCTATTGATCAAAATATGTCACCACTTTACATTCGCATTTCAGTGAACATTTGGCAAACTCATTCAAAATAGTTAAAAAACAATTTAACAACAAAATTAAAATCGTAGCATATGCTTAACTAGACAAACAAGGGAATGAATGCAAACTTTTCCTTTCTTAATCGACTTCTTCAATCTTAGGCCCTGCACCGTTACCACCCGCAGAAGGAACATCCTCATCCATGCCTGCTCCACCCATGCCACCACCACCCTGGTACATCTTGGCAATGATCGGATTGCAAATGCCCTCCAGTTCCTTCATTTTGTCCTCGAATTCGTCAGTTTCAGCAAGCTGATTTCCATCCAACCACTTGATAGCCTCATCAATAGCATCCTCGATCTTCTTTTTGTCTGAATCCGACAACTTTGCACCAATCTTCTCATCCTTGATTGTGTTCCGCATGTTGTAAGCATAGTTTTCCAATGCATTCTTGGCTTCCACCTTCTTCTTCAGCTCTTCATCCTCCGACTTGTATTTCTCAGCCTCCTGAACCATTCGCTCTATATCTTCCTTCGACAACCGACCCTTATCGTTAGTAATGGTGATCTTGTTCTTTTGGCCGGTTGTCTTATCTTCAGCTGATACATTGAGGATACCGTTAGCATCAATGTCGAAAACGACTGTGATCTGTGGAACACCTCTTGGTGCTGGAGGGATCCCACTAAGTTCAAATTTGCCTAACAAGTTGTTGTCCTTGGTCCTAGCTCTCTCACCCTCATAGACCTGAATTAACACACCGGGCTGATTATCGGAGTATGTAGAGAACACTTGCTCCTTTTTGGTTGGAATTGTTGTGTTTCTTGGGATCAGAACAGTCATTACTCCTCCAGCAGTCTCCAAACCAAGAGATAGGGGAGTAACATCCAGAAGCAACAAGTCCTGAACCTTCTCATTGCCTTCACCACTCAAAATAGCAGCCTGGACTGCAGCACCATAAGCTACCGCCTCATCGGGGTTTATACTCTTGCAAAGCTCCTTCCCATTAAAGAAATCTTGCAGTAGTTGCTGCACTTTGGGAATCCTAGTGGATCCACCAACAAGAACAACATCATGGGCACTGCTCTTGTCCATCTTAGCATCCCTCAAACATTTCTCCACAGGCTCCATACATTTACTGAACAAATCCATATTCATCTCCTCGAACCTTGCTCGAGTGATGGTGGAGTAGAAATCAATACCCTCATACAAAGAATCAATCTCAATCGTCGTCTGAGCAGTTGACGACAAAGTCCTCTTCGCCCTCTCACAAGCTGTCCTCAATCTCCTCAATGCCCTAGGATTCCCACTAATATCCTTCTTGTTCTTCCTCTTAAACTCCTGCACAAAGTGGTTCACCATCCGGTTATCAAAATCCTCACCTCCCAAGTGGGTATCACCAGCAGTTGCCTTCACCTCAAAGATACCCTCTTCAATAGTGAGCAACGAGACATCAAAAGTCCCACCACCAAGATCGAAGATGAGCACATTCTTCTCGCCTGAACTACTAGCCTTCTTGTCGAGACCATAGGCGATAGCAGCGGCAGTCGGCTCGTTGATAATGCGCATAACGTTAAGGCCAGAAATGGTTCCCGCATCCTTCGTGGCTTGCCTCTGAGAATCATTGAAGTAAGCAGGGACAGTAACAACTGCATTCTTGATAGTTGTACCAAGATACGCTTCGGCTATTTCCTTCATCTTGATAAGAACCATCGATGAAATCTCTTCAGCTGAGAATTGTTTCTCCTCTCCCTTGTAGTTGACTACAATCATTGGCTTGTCAGCTGGTCCAGCAATGACCTTGAATGGCCATAGCTTCATATCACTCTGCACTGAAGGGTCTGTAAATCTCCTTCCAATTAATCGCTTAGCGTCTGCAAATAGAATCGAAATTCATACATAAGCAATACTCATCACATCATAATCTATTACATCAGTTAACAACTATACCATGATGCAACATTACTTGATGAAAACCACATTGTTCATTACTCCCTCCATCATCCCTTAAAAGATTGTCACATTTTGATGGTCAACAAAACACGATTTAAAACCTTCAATCACTTGGCCATTCGATGTACTCTCAATTGCATTTTTTTTTATTCATAAAGTAAATTCAATTCGTGATGTTTAAATTGAATTTTTGGAACCATTACAAACGAATTCTAATTAGGATGAGAAACTTATGATCAAGTTTTAGCTGTTATGGGGGTCTTGACAACTTCTAAGTTCTTTGTATGTTTTTTATTAAGAAATTTGCATATTAGAAGTAAATTCGTTGCCAAGTGTTGTAATGCATATTGAATAATTACCTTATTTAGTGAGAGAATATTGATATACTCCCTTGTACTTCAAAGGTCGTTACATTTTGAATTTTGTTGGCCAACAAAACAAGATTTAAAACGTAAATATCTATTATTCTACATGAAAAAAATTATCAAAAAATTGTTATTTACAAAAATATATATCGAAACGAATCTAACAAGATTCTACAAGACAATATTATTTCTTATCGTTTAATGAGAATTCATGATGAACTTTTGTTATATTTGACCAACAAAAATCAAAATGTAACGAACTTTGAAGTACAAGGGAGTATATCAATATTCTCTCACCAAATAGGATAATTTATTCAATAAAATTGCATTACAACACTTGACAACGAATTTACTTCTAATATGCAAATTTCTTAATAAAAACCATACAAAGAACTTAGAAGTTGTCAAGACCTCATAACAGCTAAAAGTAATTGACCATAAGTTTCTCATACTAATGGGTTATTCGTTTGTAATGGTTCCAAAAATTCAATTTAAACGAATTGAATTTACTTTATGTATAAAAACAAATACAATAGAGAGTACCTCGAATAACCAAGTAATTGAAGGTTTTAAAATGACTTAGAGGTCCATTGGAAGGGGTGCTGGGGCTTTTTTTAAGAAAAAAATAAAGAAAAACAAAAAAACAAATACAATTGATACACGATATCTACCTTTGGACTAATCATAAGATTCTTTATTCAATCAATATCCATGATCAATAGTAATTCAATATTCAGCTTGTTATATTGGACACATCATAAAACGTCAAGCAACATCAAAATTTAATAATGGACAACATTTTGGGACACCATCAAAACTATAAAATCCACAAAAGATACTAGAAAACTCACCAAAAACAGTGTTGATGGGATTCATAGCAACCTGATTCTTGGCAGCATCACCAATAAGCCTCTCAGTATCAGTAAACGCCACATAAGAAGGAGTGGTTCTGTTGCCTTGATCATTTGCTATAATCTCAACTCTATCATGTTGCCACACTCCCACACATGAATATGTTGTCCCCAAATCAATCCCAATTGCTGGTCCTTCACTCTTCGAACCCATCTCTAAACAACCAGTAACAGTTACAAAAAACAAAATTAAGCAAACAAAAAAATATGTGTTTTTTTTCGAGATTTTAAGGTAATGTTGCTGTATTGTAGTAATGTATGTTCTTGATTGGTGAAGAGGAGGGGAAATTGGAGGATTTTATATAAGGGCGTTTGATTTCTGGAACGTTCTGATGGTGGTGTTAGACCCGTTGGATGGAGTTTTTGAGTTGATGTGGACCGTTGGATTAGATTTGGTATGTAATCGTTGAGATTCTTTTTTTTTTCTTTCTTTTATTACTTCCCGCGTTTGTTTGTAAAAAGTAGGCTCTCGTTGGTTCTAGATGTTTCGGACATCTGGGATGTTGTCTATCTTACGCGTATTTCTCCAAAAGGAATTTAGAGGGCGCTCTTTCGTACCCGTTTTATTTTTAATGAACGCATGAAAATATTGGTTAAAATATAATACTCCCTCCATCCCTTTTTATAAGAACCATTTACTTTTTCACGGTCTCCGAGACACGACTTTAAACGTAAATATTTTTAATTTTACATGTGTAAAAATTATAAGAACTTGATATTTCAAAAATATATATTGAGAGGAATCTAACAAGATCCAATATAACTATATTATTTCTTATCGATTAATAAAAATTTACGATCAAAATTTTCGAAGTTTGACCCAAAAAATCAAATTGGTTCTAAAATAAAGGATGGAGGGAGTAGAATAACATTTTCATATGTTCTCATGAAATTCTCTATTCATTCAATATTAATTGGACGTAGTTAATCTGCAGAAATGGTCCCATTAAATAGTATATTTATTGCACTTTAGTCCTGATTAGTCCACAATTTCCTGCACCATTGGTCGGGGCCTGGACCTCTGTTCCTGTGGTTGAGAATGGAAACTCCCTGTATGCAACGACCTCCTAGAGACATCATTCCTTTGCCTGCTTTTCTCTATCTGGTCTCTAAGATCAGCACCTAGACCCTGTCGTCTAGATGTAGCCTCCGTTGGACCTACCAGAGTTCGTGCATAAGGGTTTTGTTTAGATCCTGCAGCCTTGCTAGTATGAGTCTTTCTTGGAGCCATTATCCTGAAAATGTGGTCGGGGTTCGACCACAAACACTCCGACGATCAAGTCAGTAAGGAGTATTTGATAAAGTGTGTAGTATGGTAAAAGTACATATTACCTATGAGGGAGAAGCTGTCTAGGTAGACTCCTCCTTGTATTTAGCACCCTAGTAAGACACATGTCTTGTTAGGAGTGGCTATTGTTAACCCTAGGAGATGTGGGCCATAGTCACAAGTGTTGGACTGAATCAATGGACCACATCTGTTAAGGTTATATTTCGGTCTACATCAAATCCTTAAATTAAGATGGACGTTAAAAATAAACGGAAAATCGGATTTGAGGATTACTTTTGCGGGAAAAACATAAATTGGCCCAAAAAATAACGCCAAAATAGTTTATTTTTAACGTCCATTTTAATATAGGGACTACAATGCACCAAATGTACCAATTAATAGAACCATTTTGGTAATTTTCTCTCATATGCTTTGTTTTAAATTGATCTTAATAGTATTATAGTCACCAACTTAATTTTTATCTTGCCTTTTTAGCACTCAGTGTTGTTACTTCTTTTGTAGTTCTTTTTTTTTTGTGTGTTTTTTTCAAACGATATCATACTGAAAATAAATCCTACACTAATTGAGGAAAGGGAAATCTACGTTAACAACGGTGCAAAGACATCTTTTTTTAGGATGCCTTGCCAGGACTCGACCCTAGGACCTCCAATTTGGAAGCTGAATCGATAACCACTAGGGCAAGACCACAGTTACTTCTTTTGTAGTTGTTGATAAGATATCGATACATTCTTTTCTAGTTGCTGAATCAAAATATCCGTCCGGCTAATAATTACTTGATCCGTTTACCACACTTTCAATATTTAGGGCGGTTAAAGGACCGGGTAATTTGAAACCTGTTCGTGTCCTTATCGAGCGATACTCGAGTAATTTTTTTACTCGATAGCTTATCTGAAAAATTCGGGTTCGCTCGGTTACCTGCTCATTTATTTTTATTTTGTATTATATATTTACATGTAATACTCTCTCCGTTTTTTTAAACTATTGTTTGGGTTAGAATTCTTGTGTTTTTTTAAGATAGTGTTTACTATTTTCAATGTGTTTTTTCATTATACTTCCTATTTTATCCTTAATAAAGTAGTATGCTTTATTGACTTCTCAACTTTCAAGACATTAGCTAATAGCTTTATGGGGGAATCAATACAATTAAATAGGAGTAAAAGAGTAATACTTTTATGTCTTTAATAAAATAGATTGTTGCCAAACAATAGGTAAAAAAAAACAGAGGGAGTATATGTTATACTTTAACCATATTTAATTTCAAATGACCAATATAAAGTTAATATTGAAAAGAATTTTCAGATTTGCATTTGTTGAAGAGAACCCTAAAATAAAAATTTTAAATAGAAATTTGGGGGTAACCCTTAAGCGATATAAGGGTAATACATTTGCTACCCGACTCGTTAGAATTACCCGACTCGGTAAAATTAAAACACGTCCGGGCAACCCGTTACCTGCTCGAACCCGGCTAGTTAACAACACTAATATCCAACTAATAATAACTTGGTTCAGACTTACTATTCAAGTCCAATAACTTATGGAGCAGGACGAATACTTCTAAAAGCTGGCCGATTAACTAATGTGGAGTACACTTAAGGGCTAAAGGCCTAAGGGTGACTAACTAACCGGCTCAAACGGGCCTGCCCACTAAACCTCGACCCACTCCGATCTCTGGATCAGAGGCCCAGGACTGGTAACTAAAAGGGCCTAGCCCATCAATTAAGACTACGACCTCTATTCAATTTGGGCCACGTTTAAAGGGATATAGTGGGCCTCCAGATATGCATAATGGCAATATACTGTGTTACATTGCATTCTAAAGTCAATTACAATGACTATTGCATAAATAACACAAACATTACCAGAATCAAATCTACATATTTCAAATACTATTGATTAGATATGGATAAAGTTGTTATTAGACTGTGTTACATTGTATTATGAAACCAATTACAACAACCATTTGTACAAATAACACATTATATTAATAAAATCAATTTCATAATATAGAAAAATCATTTATCACTCTTATATGTATTCACAAATCACAAACAATTGAAAAAATCATCTACTACTTTTATATTATATATATGATCAATATGGAAAACACTATCTTCCGCTTTTATATTATATTTACAATTAATATTAATAAATCACATGCCACTCCTCTCTTATATTTACAATATAATCATATGAAAAGCTAATTTACTACTATGATATTGTACTTATAGTCAATATAAAAAAAAATATTGCGCTTATATTGGATTTGCAATAAACGTAGAAAAACCATTTGTTAATCTTATATTGCATTTTCATGACAAAAATTATTTGCCACTCAGATAGTATATCTATAATCAATAAGAAAAGCCATTTGTCACTGTAATCTTGTGTTTACAATCAATATGAAAAACTCATTTTCTACTTTTATATTGCATTTACATTCAGTATAAAAAATATCCATCTGCCACTCTTATATAGTATATATGTTCAATATATAAAAAATCATATGTCACTCTTATATTGTATTTTCAATCAATATAAAAAGACCATTTATCACTCTTCTATTGCATTCGCATTCAGTATAATAAAATCATATGTCACTTTTATATTGTATCACTCTCAATATAAAAAAAAAAACTATCCTCCACTCTTACATTATACTTACAATCAATATAGAAAAAATCATCTCCCACAATTACATTGTATTTACTATCAATATGTAAAAACAATATGTCACCCTTATATTTGTTTACACTCAATATGGAAAACTCATATGCCACACACTTTTATTGTATTTACAATCAATAGAAAAAATCACCTATCATTCTTATATTGTATTTTCAATTAGTATGAAAAAAAACATATGTCACTCTTCTATTTTATTTATAGAAAAAAAATCATTTGTTATGCTTATATTTGTTTGCAATTAGAAAAATCATATGTTACTCTTTAATTGTATTTAAAATCAATATAAAATACTCATCCATCGCTCTTATATTGTGATTTTAACCAATATGAAAAATTATTTGTCACACCCAGAGGCGGTCCTAAGGCTAAGACCATGTACAATGGTGTGTTAAAAAACCAAATTCAACTACTTAATTAGTACAACGGTGTGTTGAATAAAAGTGTTGAATTGAGGTGGAGGAGAGAAGTGTTGAATTTTTTCAACATGTTGAATTTTTCATAAGTGGGCCATTGTGTCATATTAATAAATAAACATATAGAATTGATATTTAATAATAAAATTTGTGTGGTTGATATTAAAAGTTGGAAGAGAGAGAATTATGATTAAACAATACCATTGGAGCATATAAATGTTGAATTGATGTTGAATTATTATGCGGAAGAAAGAGATGATGATGTGCCATGTTAAAATATGAAAAAGTGGGTGTTGAATTTGCAAATCATTGTAATGGTTGGAGGATTCAATACCCTCATTTTCAATTTTCAATACTTCACATCATCTTCTCTTTCTTCCACATAATAATTCAACATTTATTTAATTTTTATATCCTACAATGGTTTTGTTTAAAAAATATTCAACACCCTTTCAAAAAAATACAACAACCAATAACAATACACCACATATCCATCTTCTCCATACTTTTTCAACACTATTGAATGGTGAAGTAATTGGTAGGCTCGACGTTAATTTATTCAACACCCTACAATCCACATCATATTTAACATCTAATTGCTAAACTATTGTACCTATTTAACGGTCGAATCAATTTATTCAACAACCTCATTCTATGTAATCTAACTACAAAAGGTGAAATATGTCCCACTAGTAATATGCTTGACTAAACTCACAGGTTCAAACCCTTTAGTTATAATTCTTTCTTCTTAACATACATCCTATGGCTGTGATTCTTTTTTCCATTGTAACATATTCCGGATAAAACATTATATCGTGATTCTACCAATGGAACAACATTATATATTGTGATTCTGCCAATGGAATAATCCTCAAAGAAACGATCCCAGCAAAGCAATGTATCGGTTATTATTAATTATCATATTAATTAGTTTTTGATGTATTATTATATAATTGTACTTCCTCCAACTCAAATTACTTGTTGATGGATTATGCCCTAATGGGCTTAATTAGGCTTCCTTAACCCTATGAGATGAAAGTGTACGGACGGCCCACCTCTTAAGGTGTACGGACGATCCAGCTATGTCCAGACCACGACTGGTACGGAGGGGTCAAGGTCTAGCATAAATTGGACCGTACGGATCACGCGTTTGGGCTGTACGGACGAAGCCCATAGTTGAGGAAAGGTATCTCCTCCTTACACGCGTCAAGTATCTAGCCAAGAAGGTATCTCTTATTCTCTCTCTTATTCTATAAATACCCACTTCATTTCAGAAGTAAAAGGTAATTGAATTCTAAACTCTCACTAAGCTCTGCTGCTATTTTAAACCTGAACGGTGCTCCTATTCTGTGGTCCCCGAAGGACCACACTTTCAGGTACGACGGATTCCTTACCTGCGGATTCAGATCGTCCAGGACGGAGATCAAATAGTAGAAGTAAACCGACTACGAAGCGGACTATATCAACCAGGCAGACTCCGGTTATATTTAGTCCGATACAACAAGCTAGTTCAGGATCCAGATCGTCACCGCCAGTGGTCAGAGACAACCCTATTGGACCCGAACTATCATTGGCGCCGACTGTGGATATCGATACAAATATACAAGCTACTATAACATCCATGGATAATACTCTACCACCAGCAGAACAGATTCCCCCAGAAACAGTGGTGACTAAAGAGTTCCATCCAGAGGTTGAGGCTGAAATTCAGCGAAGGGTTCAAGAATTAATGACAGCCCGTCAACGTCAGGTGCCGGTCCGACCGTCTCGCCAGCCAAGAGTGGCGGAGACGTCTGCCTATATTCCACACAGACCAGGAAAAGAACCCTATCAAGAGGAGCCTGAATATCATCCTCAGGAACAATATTACAATGAAGAGGGAGATATGCATGGGGAGGATTACGACGAACAGGATTATAACGAGGAGGAGGACGCCACATATGACCCTTTGTATGACAGCCAGTACGGTATACAAAGAGATGCATACAAGGGGCAGGAGAGGTCTAACCGACCCGCATCATCTCAGGTTGAGGTGCTTGCAACTCCAAGAGTCCCTCCGGTCCAAGCAAGAGCTCATCGAGCATCGTCTGAGAGGTCTAACCGACCCGCACCACCTCCAAGGGAGGTGCCTGCAACTCAGCTTTCAATGGAGGAACAGATTGCCAAGATGTTCCAGGACTGTTTCGATAAAATGGAAAAGGTGATAGCATCGTTGGCACCAAAGGACGCTTTGGCACACCTTATTCCAAAAACGAAAATGCCGTTCACAACACGTCTACAGCAGGTGGCTTTACCTCCGGCCTTCATCTTACCACAGTTCAATCAGTATAATGGCACCGGAGATCCCCAGAAACATCTCCAGGGATATATGTGCCATGTGATGATGACGTCCAATGAGCCGGACATATACGCTAAAGCATTTGCTAATAGCTTGACCGGCAAAGCTTTGGACTGGTATATGGAGTTACCTGAAAACTCCATTGATAGTTTCCAAGATACAGCAGCTGCGTTTCTATCTAGATTCAGTTCGTCCATAACCAGGGTGGAGGACGAAAGAATACTAATGGACTTGGAGCAAGGTCCAAAAGAGACGCTCAAAGAGTACCATAAAAGGTACAATGATAAACTGTTGACGATACCAACTGTAGACCACAAGGTGGCATACATGGCATTTTTTAAAGGTCTTAATATGGGAGACCTCAAGAAAGCATTGATTCTGGATGTGCCATTGGGGAAAGATCAACTGACCGCAACGGTCAAGAAATATATTGACTTAGAGGAGATGGAAATAAATGCTAGGAAGTCAAAAGACTTGCGTGACTCCGTCTTAAAGAAGGACAAGCCTAAATCTCCTCAGCGTCCAAGGGTCTGGGAACGTCTACAAAGACCAAGAGGAGCGGATTTCCCAGCCAACACCGCTTCATACGGGAAACGGTCTTATTCTCCCCAACAACAAAGGACATTTCCAAAAACGGAGAACCAAACAAAAGCCACTCTTTCGGTGGTCAAGCAATTAAACTTACCAATGGCAGAGGTTTATGCCCAGATTGAGGATAAAGGCCTCCTCCCAACACCGGCCCGCATGCATACAGCTCCGTCCAAACGTGATCGAACGAGATATTGTGAATATCATCGTGAACACGGTCACAACACCGGGGAGTGCCGGACTTTGGAGAAAGAAATTGAAAATTTGATCAAGAGGGGATACCTTAGGGAATTCACTGACTCCAAAGCAACGGGACGGGGCAAAAATAATAAGGGCAGTGCATATGCCCCTGACCGCGTCAAGAGGGAGAGACGGAGCAGCCCCCCAGCAACCACACAACACATTGCAACAATTTCAGGCGGTCCTGGGGGAGGAGGAGATTCTAGGAATGCTAAAAAGAACTATGCCCGTCGGGAGGTCTATTCATTTCATTCTCACGCTGCTCCGACAAACCAGCAAATAACCTTTGATGACAAGGATATGATCGGTATTGAGACTCCACATGAGGATCCTATAGTCATCAAATCAATGCTGGGTGTGGCAACGGTAGATCGGATGTTAGTGGACACAGGAAGTTCTTGTGATATTTTATATTTGTCTACATTCGACCAGTTGCATCTCCCTAGGAGCAAGATTCAACCAGTCAATACATCATTAACAGGCTTCACTGGCCATTCTATTCAGCCCCTAGGAATGGTTGCTCTAGATGTGACTGTGGGAACCAAGCCGTACACGAGAACCGTCTTGACCAAGTTTACGGTGGTAGACGTTCAAGATTTGTCTTACAATGGAATCATTGGGCGTCCAACATTAACAGCGTTGGAAGCAATTGTCTCACCTATCCATCTCAAAATCAAGTTTCCCACACATAACGGAGTAGGAGAAATGTGTGGAAACCAGAAAAAGGCCAGGATATTTTATTTAAATTCGGTCCCTGCTGAGACTAAAGGTGAGAAAAGGCCGAGAGAACAAATGTTGGCGCTCAAAAAAGTCCATACGCTCAACGGCCAAGAAGAAGACAATAGCCCCAAGGAAAGAGTAACAGAAAAAAGGTACGCTCCCAATGAGAAAATTGAGACCATGCCATTCCAGGAGCAAGTACCAAACAAAACTTTCCGATTGGGGACAAACTTGGACGAGGAACACCGTACCACATTAATTAAGTTATTAAGACGGTATGAGGATGTTTTTGCTTGGGGTCCAGAGGATATGCCGGGGATAGACACGAAAACGTCCGTTCACAGGTTATATGTTGATCCCCTATCGGCACCGATAAAGCAAAAGAAGCGGACCTTCAATGAGGAGAAAAACAAGGCAATCAGAATGGAGTTCGATATGCTATTACAGGCCGGAGCAATTAGGGAGCTGAGTTTTCCTCAATGGATAACAAATGTAGTGTTGGTCAAAAAACCAAACAATTCCTGGAGGATGTGCACTGATTTCACAAGCTTAAACAAGGCATGTCCAAAAGATTACTATCCCTTGCCTTGTTTAGCTAGATTGGTAGATGGGAGCGCTGGCCACGAAGTATTTGACTTCATGGATGCTTCTAGAGGATACCATCAAATCAAAATGCATCCCACCGACGAAGAAAAGCCGGCCTTCATTACAGAATATGGCCTCTACTGCTGGACCGTCATGCCATTTGGTCTCAAGAACACCGGTGCAACGTACCAGAGAATGGTCAATGGTATATTTGCGGATCAGATTGGTAGAAACATGGAGATATACGTTGATGACATGCTACTGAAGAGCAAAGTCAAAACGGACCATATAACCAATTTGACGGAAACACTGGATCGATTAAGGTTGCACCGTCTCCGCCTCAACCCAGACAAATGTTCATTCGGAGTATCATCGGGAAAGTTTTTGGGTTATATGATCAGCAAAAGGGGAATAGAGCCCAACCCAGACAAGATCAAGGCAGTCCTGGATATGCAAGCTCCGACTAGTTATAAGGATATCATGCGGTTGAACGGGTGCCTGGCAGCGCTCAGCAGATTCATATCAAAATCCGGTGAAAAGAACTTACCATTCTTTAAAAATCTGAGGAAAATGGGCAAAGAGAAGTTCAAATGGGATGAAGAATGCCAAAAGGCATTTGAGGATTTAAAACACTATCTGGGAAATCCACCATTGTTATCTCACCCGGAGGACGGAGAGCGGCTGCAGCTATATTTGGCGGTATCAGAAGGTGATGTGAGTGCGGTCCTAGTAAGGGATGACGGTGGGGTTCAACGGCCAATTTACTACGTTAGCCATGTGTTAAAAGGTGCGGAGCTCAACTATCCAACTATTGACAAATTTGCATTAGCGTTGGTAATATCAGCTCGACGGTTGAAAATATACTTCGAATCACACTCAATTGAAGTAATGACAGACCAACCACTAAAGAAAACGGTCATGAGCCCCGCATTATCAGGACGCCTAACAGGATGGGCCATTGAACTCAGTGAGTTTGAAATCACTTTCACACCGAGAAAGAGTCTCAAAGCACAGGTATTAGCTGACTTTGTCAATGAATGCACGCTACCTGAAACAGAACGGGTGTCGGCTCCGTCCACTATGGAGCTTCAAATAGACTGGACATTAAATGTCGACGGTGCCAGAAATAGCAATGGCTCAGGGGCAGGCATCGTCATAGACGGACCAGACGGAGTACACTTGGAATACGCCTTAAGGCTAACTTTCACAACAACCAATAATGAAGCAGAGTATGAGGCTATAATTGCAGGGTTGGAGATAGCACAGGCATTAGGGATCAAGGAGATAATACTTAGGGCGGATTCCAAATTAGTGGTCGATCAGATGACAGGGACGAGCACGGTCAAGAATGACAACCTCCAGAAGTATAACGCTAAAGCAAAGCAAAGAGTGGCAAAATTTTCTAGAGTTATTTTCCAGCATGTACCCAGAATAGAAAACCAAACAGCAGACTATCTGTCACAACTGGCAACAACCCATTTTGAATCGTTACCTGTAGATACATATATTGAGGTACGACATCAGCCAGCCTATTTAGATGCTGAGGTCAAAACGGTGCTGGAAGAAACACCAGACTGGCGGACTCCCATAGCAAAGTATTTGATTACAAGAGAACTCCCGGAAGAAAAGAGTGAAGCTAAGTGGATACAGAGTAGAAGTTTCAGATATCATATGATGGAGGGAGAGTTATACAAAAAATCATGGGACGGTCCCCTCTTGTTTTGTGTTTCCAAGGAAACTATACCTAAGGTCCTGGCAGAAATCCATGAGGGATGGTGTGGAAGCCACATCGGTGCAAGACCACTGGCCTTAAAAATAACACGCACAGGGTTCTTTTGGCCGACTATAAACAAGGATGCAGCAGACTATGTTAAACGATGTGATGCATGTCAACGATTACATGCGGTGTCTCAACAACCAGCCACAAAAATGACCCCGATATTGAATCCAATACCCTTTGCAATGTGGGGTATCGATTTAGTAGGAAAGTTACCCAAGGCGAGAGGTTCGGTGGAGTATGTGATCGTTGCTGTAGATTATTTCAGCAAGTGGGTAGAGGCTGCACCTTTAAAAAAGATTACAGGAGAAACAGTGGTTAAGTTCATTTGGAAACATATCATCATAAGGTTTGGCATTCCCAGGATATTGGTCTCTGATAACGGCACACAATTTGAGGGAAAGGTATTAGCAACGTTCTGTGAAAAATACTGCATTGAACGTCGTTTTGCTCCGGTCTACTATCCACAATCCAACGGACAAGTAGAGGTTATGAATAGGATCATATTCACCAGAATCAAGAAAAACTTGATACAAAGTGGAGCGTCAATGGGTACGTGGATAGAGGAGTTATCAGTCATCTTATGGTCATTGAGAACGACACCGTCAAAAGTGACTGGGGAAACTCCGTTCAGCCTTGTATATGGAGTAGAAGCAGTCATTCCAGCTGAAGTGGGCCTTCCAACAGTTAGACAAAGGGGATTCGACGAAGCACAGAACAACGCTCAACTCCGTCAGAATTTGGACTTCATTGAAGAAAAAAGGGACAATGCTCTTTACAAATCCCAAAAATACAAACACCTAATGGCTCGGGCATACAACAGACGGGTTAAAGGCAGACAGTTCAAGATTGGAGACTTGGTATTACGGTTATATGCCATAAGCCACCCAAAGGATGTGCATAAACTGAGTCCAAAATGGGAAGGTCCGTTCCGCATTAAAACAGTCTTGGGACCAGGGACGTATACCCTGGAGTTTAGGGTTTAGGGTTTAGGGTACGTCTGAAAAACGGTGGTAAGACATGTTGAAGTTATTTCTTATGTTCATGTTGCAATAAAATAATTACTATTTTGCAGGACTAATAACTCGGCATCTATTTTTACTTCCTTAACCGACTTGATCACTCGGTTAAAACATATAAAAAGACCTCCAACATATGACACCGTCACTAGAGGCATCCAACAGATAAAAGACCTCCAACATGTGACACCGTCACTAGAGGCATCCCACATATAAAAGACTTCCAACATGTGACACCGTCACTAGAGGCATTAAATGGGTAAAGACCTCTAACATGTGACACCGTCACTAGAGGCATTCCACATATAAAAGACCTCCAACATGTGACACCGTCACTAGAGGCATTAAATGGGTAAATACCTCCAATATGTGACACCGTCACTAGAGGCATTACACTAAAGCAAAGCTTCGAACAAGTGACACCGTCACTAGGGGCAACAAAAAAAATTATATATATACATATACATATACATCCTCAAACATGTGACGGCGTCGCTAGAGGAGTTTTAACAAATAAGACCTCCGACATATGACGACGGTCATTAGGGGAAAATACAATAATTTAAACATCACACCATCAACGAGGATATGAGATGGAGTTATTCAACAATTTATCAGAAAACGTCTGGTTGCAGCACATACTTTCATTCAAAGTATATACTGCAAAGGGGCAAAAGAGTTATACTGATAAATTAAAACATGCAATAAAGATTTTCAACACTGAAAGAAGCAAAGGAAAATAACAAATTCATTCATTCCATAAGAGTTTATATAAAGGGGTCCTCACTCCGAAGGAGGAACGAACCAGCTAGGATCTAAAGATGTTTCTACTCTATAAGCTTCGACCAGGTCAGGCAGAGACGGAGCCTGAGGAGAATAGCGACGAATGAAGTCCATAAAGAAGCCACCCACTTGCTGTCCAACATATTTGGTAAGGGCAGGGCTGGCTATAAACTTAGCCACACCTTCCTTAACCAAGGGAGGGACACTAGCCCGGGCTTCAGCAGCAGCAGCTTCAGCAGCGGCAAGGCGTTCTTCGCTAATCCTCAATTTAGCCTCTGCCTCTCTGGCCGCGGTTAGAAAATCAGCACACCTCCGTTCAGCAGCTTCCTTGAAGTCGGTCACCTTGGCTAACTGGGCGGTCAAAGTCTCTTTCTCAGCTATTAGCTGCTCCTTCTCTTCAATTAAAGTGGCTTTGGCCGTAGAAGATTCTGCCTCGAGAGCGGTGTAGGCGCGGTGACTGAAGGCTCGTTGACGTTGAATCTGCTGGAGGAATGCCTTCTTATCAGCCCGTCTAAACTTCTCCGCCTGGTCTAGCTGATCAGACGGTTGTTCAGATGTTCTAAGCCAAGGGCGTCTCGGGTGATGGAATAAGAAGTGATCAAGCACTGCATGGAAATGATGCAAAGGAGTTACGATAAGGAATGAGTAGAAGCAATACAAAGGGTAGCATACATGCTCAAGAACACATACCCGGAGAGCTTGCTGAAAATGCTTAGCGCACTTTTCCAAAGGAGAACTTCCGGTGCCAGAACGACTTCCTTCTCTTTTCAACATCAACGGCTTCAATGCCAGGAAGGCATCCTTAGGCTGTCTCCAGGAAAAATGTTTGGTCACCTTCACCCTAGTCCCAGGAAGCTTATAAGGGAGAGGGACATAGTTGGCATAAAGCTCAACCTTCCGGAGACGGCTGGGAGAATCCGTGGACGGACTTTTACCCTTACCCCTGTTACTTCCAGGAAAGGGGTTATCCCTTGAGGAGACAGGGTCCTTGGGGGCCGGTGTATTCTCCCTTACATTGACCTGCTCCAATGTCAAGTCTGGCATAGGGGGGATGGTGTCAAAAGAATCAAGGACAGGAGAAGTCTGAGGTTCCAAGGGTGTTGATTCTCTCTCCACCTCCGTCTCTGCAAGGGGGACTTCAGCGTCATCAGTTGACGGAGGAACAGGCGGAGCTGAAGAGGTAGCTATATTCACCTCTGACGTCTCTGAGGTGTGAAACGTTTTTGCCTTTTTGGGCACGGAAGAGACGGTCTTAATGGCAGCTCCTTTGATCCGAGGCTTCTTGACCGGAGGGGCAGGAGCTTCAGGGATAGGGTCCATGGTCCGGGTGGGAGAAATGTTAGCCGAAGAAGGCACTAACCCCACTCGGGTAAACATCGGCTGACGGACCCCCAGCATCGCTTCGAAGTCCAAGTCCAAAGGAGAGGGACTGTTTTGTGCAGCCTGCAGAACAGCATCTGCACCAAAAAGAAATAGGAACGTTAGTTAGAAGGTAAACAAAAAGAAATAACAGGAGATAAGGAAACTTAAAATACCCCATGTGACCGGGACATCAGCATCGGAGGCAAATCTCTTCCTAATTAGACCCGCCATGGCTAAAGTCCCTTCATCGCAAAATGTGGCCCAGGGAAGCACTTGGGGGAAATTAGAACGGAGAAGGTCAATGTTCATTTTGTCCACCGGAGACTTAGGGCGTTTCATAAAGCCATTTACCCCCAACGTAGGGGTCCGGTCCAGGGGCACGTCTGGCCCTAATCTCCCCCTCATCAAACACCATATTTTATGAAATACACTCACCTTGAGTTTATCCGGACGGGGAGTGGCCAAGAAATTACAATCGGCTTTAGGGGAAAAAGATATCAAATCTTTAGAAGTGACTTTATTCATTTCGTTGAAAAAGGCAATGGTGGGAAAAATATAGGCCACCTGGAACATGGTGACCACAAAAGCGGAGAAGGGGTGAATCTGTCCTGGAGGAGCAGGAAGAGTACGGAGGAGAATACTCTCAAAATTACTGAAAGGAGGACGGAAACCTAAGTGTAGGGATACCAGGAAAATCGGAGTCCAACCCTCTTCATAGTAGAACATATTCTCACTGGGAGTTGGGGGACGGAGCTCTATATAAGAGGGGATAGATAAATACTTCCTAACTCTTCTAAGAGTCTCATGGGTGACATCTGATTCTAGGGACTTGTCTATGAAGTCTTGGGAAATACCTGAAGTATCTATTCTGATATACGTGGGACCGGAGGAGGAAGCACGGGAAGGACCGGAGGCCGGGTTGGAAACATTTTTTTTGACCAACTTCCGTTTCTTCTGCGTCTGGAGCTCCGACTCTGTTCGTAAAGAGGAAGACGGTATAGTGGTTCCCTGAAAAAGATCATTGTCAGAAGAAGATCGAGCACCCCACGAGAAGGTTTCCTTGGTGGAAGGAATTATAGAGGAAAGAGGGTCAAGGGAAGATGAAATTATCAAACCGTCACCCACTCTCACGCTCTCCGCTATTCCTGTCCTGACCCAATATCTATACATATCTATAACCTCAGGATCAAGTTCCTCTACCTGAGACGTTGTTGGAGAAGCGGAGCCCGATCCAGTCACAGGATGAGAAACGGTAGCCGGAGGAGGAGTTTCAGGATTCACCATGGTGTCGTTAGATTGATATGCGGAGGAATGAAGACCGTCAAGGCTGATATCTGCAAAAGAAAGATGTTTAATTCACAAATAATGTGAAGCAACGTCGAGAGATTGAATTTCCCGCCCAAAGCAAAGAAATAGTTAATGGATGACAGTTGTCATCTTGGGATAGTGAACAGTCGCGTCCCTTCAACAGTCAGAATCTGAACAGTCACGAACACCAAGGGACTTTTGAGTTCAAGGATCAAAATTCAAACTAAGGAGAAAAAGTGGAAGATACAATCCTCAATTATCGGGGTTGGATCCATCTCTTTCAAAATGAAACTTAGAAAAGTGTTATAAAAGTTCAAAATACCAGAAATTGGAGAATTCAAAAGGGCGAAATCGAAGGATTTTCAAGAAAAGAAAGAAATGTAAAAGTTTCAAACTTTACCATCAAAAGGAACTTATTAGACTATGGAGATGAATATCCAGCTTGGTTAAAACTTCAAAACTTCCCCAAAGTAAGGAATTACAGAAATGGCAACAATAACCAGAAAGTAAAATGAAGAAAGTTTCGAAACTTACCCGGAAAATTCGTGAGGAAAACAGAAAATGGAAGAAGGGGAAAGGGAAAGTCAGTAAAGGTGGAAACTTTAATGGTGATTTTACAAGAGAGAGTAAAGGATGAAAAAGATGATTAAAAGTACGAATGAGGGAAGAAGTTGTACTATTTATAAGCCATGGGTTTTCTGGGAGAATGGGACGGCCGCTCACGGGACAAGTGTAATGGTATCTTCATATATCTCACACCGTCAGATCGAACTGGTCAAGCAAGCCTTGGTTTATCCTCTTATTATGATCACCCATGAACGATGGTAAATCGATTCTTAAAAGGGTATTTATAACCAAGGATAAAGGGGCAATGATGGATTATGCCCTAATGGGCTTAATTAGGCTTCCTTAACCCTATGAGATGAAAGTGTACGGACGGCCCACCTCCTCAGGTGTACGGACGATCCAGCTATGTCCAGACCACGACTGGTACGGAGGGGTCAAGGTCCAGCATAAATTGGACCGTACGGATCACGCGTTTGGGTTGTACGGACGAAGCCCATAGTTGAGGAAAGGTATCTCCTCCTTACACGCGTCAAGTATCTAGCCAAGAAGGTATCTCTTATTCTCTCTCTTATTTCTCTATAAATACCCTCTTCATTTCAGAAGTAAAAGGTAATTAAATTCTAAACTCTCACTAAGCTCTGTTCCTATTTTAAACCTGAACGGTGCTCTTACTGACTTGATCGTCGGAGTGTCTGTGGTCCCCGAAGGACCACACTTTCAGGTACGACGGATTCCTTACCTGCGGATTCAGATCGTCCAGGACGGAGATCAAATAGTAGAAGTAAACCGACTACGAAGCGGACTATATCAACCAGGCAGACTCCTGTTATACTTAGTCCGATACAACAAGCTAGTTCAGGATCCAGATCGTCACCGCCAGCGGTCAGAGACAACCCTATTGGACCCGAACTATCACTTGTCGTTTTTATTTTTGCGTGTCCAACTTTGACCATCACATTCTAATTACTATGTAATCTAAGAAATATAAAATAAATATCGATAAATTTACATTTAAGAGTTTTTTCATAAAAGTAACTTTTACAATTTTTTATAATGTAACCAATTAGTTATTGCTAATGAAAGTTAGACACGAAAAAACGAAAAAGTCTAATGTTTTAAATTGGAGTAAATATTTGATTACTTGCTCAATTGGTAAGCCTTATAAGATAGAAAAAATAATTTAGGATTCTACTATTCTAACATTAATGTCTTAATTATTTTATTAGATATATAATATAATTATTTATCTAGTTATTTTAATTGGTGGATAGTTTTTAGTTATATATAGAGAAAAAAAGTCTTTGGCACTATTGATGATCGAGATATAATCAACCGGTTTCAAGTAATGAGAGAGAGAGAGAGAGAGAAAAATGCCAATAAAGTTGAATTGGTTTCAGTTGTCATTTGAATTTATTAATGTAATATTCATAATCTTCGAAAAATTATTGAACAATTTTATATATTATCGTTAACTATAATTTCTATATCTGAACGATGAAAGTAATACCCCTTTTAAAAATTATAGGTTCGCCCCTAGTCACACATATATTATATTGACAATCAATATGAAATCAATATGACAAAACCATCTGCCACCTTTATATGGAAACTCTTTCTTCGTCTTGCTGTGAAGAACAAAATGCTTGTTTTTTTTAAAATTTCGAATAATTATGTAGGAGTTTTTTCAAGAACAATAAACTTTCGAATTAATTGAGATGAGAGTTTTTGTGCTTATTTTGATTAATTATTTTGGGCAAGCAATTTAGTAAGAATAGCATTCTAATTAATATAGGGCATTGATTATAGTTAGTTACTTTTTTTAATGAGAAATTATTTAATTTATTAAATTGCCCAAAAGTGAGATTAAAATTCACTATGCTTTGTCCTCTTAACATGCATGCACTACAAATGAAAAAATGGAGATGAGTCACATACAACAATATTTAAGTCGATCGCCCAAGATGAAGGTGTCGATTAACTTTATTTTCTTGGCTAAGGTAATGAATGACGTTTTCCTTGTGGTGACCCTTCAGAATCTGAATTGCTAAATTCTTGTCTGAGATACTATATTTAAATTACAAGGAATTTAATAGCTTCACTACTAATCTACTCTAATAAAAAAATTAAAAAAGATTTCAGAGGAGTTATTCCTTGGCCAATATAGAGTGTAGGACTTTGAATAGACTTTTGCTCATATTATAAGTCGAAATTAAAGCTTCAAGTCCAACTGCTTTTGGGTAATAGATTAATTTGGAATGATTCATAGTCATGATATTGATTGACTCCGTACCTAAAATAGAGATTTTTATAATTGATAGTTAATAAATGGGGTTTTTTAAATATGTCCTTAGGATACAAGTTAAAAAGCGAGCAAATTGCTGAAATGGTTCTCGAAGTGGATTCAGGTTGCCTTTTGGTCTTCGAAAGTCAAAAGTTGCAATTTGGTCCACGATATTGGCCAACGGTTACAAATTGGTCCAAAATATAATCAAAGCGTTAATGTTTAACGCTCCAATGACGATTGTAGTTCACTCATAAGCTAATTCTATTATTATCGTTCTAACTTATTAACAATGCATGTAACTCACGAGGCGCGTGGGCCGTTAACATTTAACAGCACCGTTAAATTTTGGACTAATCTGCAACCGTTGGCCAATATCGTGGACTGATTTGCAACTTTTGTACTTTCGGGGACAAAAAGGCAACCTGAACCCACTTTCAGGGACCATTTCAGCAATTTGCTCTTAAAAAGCCAAGAAGGAAAAATAATTGATAATTAATTTGTATTTAAAGTTTAATATGATATGATTTTTTCAATATGATACCTTATATGATTATGATTGTTAAATTTTATTTCTAACATGTGTCCTAAGGCACATTTAACAAAAAAAACTTAATCAATTTGCATTTGTAATAATTTGTACGGTCTTCGTGATATTCATCATAACTTAAATTTGAATAAAAAATTATCATGTTAGTATAGAATAAATTATAATATATACCCCTCCATCCATAAATGATTGTCATATTTTGACTTTTGATGGTCAACAAAACACGATTTAAAACGTAAATATATATTATTATACATACAAAAAAAATTATAAAAAGTTGATATTTCAAAACTATATATTGAGACGAATATAACAAGGTCTCACAAGACTATATTGTTTCTTATCGTTTAATGAAAATTCATGATTAAAATTTGTTATGTTTGATCAACATAAGTCAAATGTGACAATCTTTTGGGGTCGGAGGTAGTATATGTTTGTAACTACATACATACATACATACATACATACAGGGGCGGACCTACTTATATAGTAGGCTATTCACATAAATAGCCTACCAAAAAAACAAGTTAGCTTAGTGGTAAAGGTTTTGGTTTGTTATATATAAGGTTGTGTGTTCGATACTGTGCAACATCCCTTTTTTCACTTTTGATTCCTTCAATCCTAACCTAACTTTCTTCTCCCAAGTCCTAACAGCCTAACCTACATCTAATCATTTACATCTACTTTCCATCTAAGTTTTATATCCATGGCTCACAAAATGTGAAAGGTAAAAATAGTAAAACGCCTTTTCCAATTAAATTGCTCTGTCATTCCGAACTTCCTTTTTCAATTCCACCTATCTCCCTCAAACGATTTATGAACAATTTCAAAATAATTTAAGTAAAAAGTAATTCGCATATAATAATTATTTCTTATGTATAAATTATCCTATATTATTGACTTGTTGCGTATTATATATGAATTTTCATTTAAATGTTAAGATTATTTACTTTCAGTTATTTTTATTTACATTTTCTATCTTTTATTCACTTTAGTTTGTGGTTATTGTTAATTATATTTTTTATTCTTACTTTTAGGGCATGTAAATATTTAAGCCGGAACAATATAACTTTCGATTCATTATACTTTTTTTTTATTTCATGTTTTAGGTTGTAATAACTATAATTAAATAATAATCTGGCATCACAATCTTTTAACATTATCGTTGGCATGATGCTTCTTGGTTAAAAAATTTAAACAAAATCATTATTCATAATATGTTTCTAAAGAACATATATATTGGGCGTAGCAACATACCAAGATCTATCAAAAATAACTTTAATAAAGTAGAACTAAATTATATGATCGGAATATTGTCATTTGATTTTGTTAATGTGATATTTATAGCCTTTTTTTTCTTTAAAACCCACCCACCGCCCCTTACAATGAGAATCGAACCCAGGACATCTAAGTCAATATAAGACCTCTTAACCACTAAGTCATTTGATGTCCTCATTATGTTAAAATGTGCCTTGTATTTATAGCCTTCAAAAAAAAATTGGACAATTTTATACATTATCGTTAATCATAACTTTTATATTTTAAATAATAAAATGAATACCCCAAACAAAAATCCTGGGTCCGCCCCTGCATACATACATACATACATACATACATAAAGATGTTCTAATTTGCAATGAAAATTTCAAACTAAGAAACTTCTTTGAGATGGAGAAGAATACATCATATAAAAAGAGATAATTGCTGAAATGATTTCCAATAGTGAAATCGATTGCACTTTGATCTCTAATAGTTACACGGTTGCATATTAGTCTTCGTGTCAAATTTTTCATTAACATTTTAGGTTTATGCGTCAAAATTGGGGTAAAAATAGAAATGTTTAATACTTAAAGTCCATTTTTTGCCCCAATCGATGTCAAAATGAAACTCCACAACCCCAATTGGGGTGAGGAAGAAAGGGAGTTTTGGCGGGAGGGGGTAAGAAAAAGCCCACTTGGCATTGTTGACAATGAAATATTCGTTTTGCAACAAACTTGAGCTTGTACACAAATACCGCGGCCGTTTCTTGAAGAGTTTTATTCTGGCAACAACTGAGGCACAAAATCTATTTTAAGCCTAAAAAATTATATTTTTACCCCTATTTTAACGCCTAAACCTGAAATGTTAACGAAAAACTTGACATGAGGACTAAAGTGCAACTTTTTGATCACTTTCGAAAGCTAATGTGCAACCGTATAACTATTAGGGATCATAATGCAAACCAGTCCCACTATCGAGGACCATTTCAGCAATTATCACAATATAAAATGTTAAATCAAAGGCTTACTTTCTTTTGGCCCCCCAAGGTATTGAGACGCTTTCAATTTACCTCCTGAATGATTTATCTTTTCAATTTACCCCCTGAACGATTTATCTTTTCAATTTACCCCCTATTTTTTTCGTTCCGCCCCCTGTTGTATTTTTTTCGCCAAAAAGGTGAATTGAGGTAAGGGCAAAATTGGAATTGCACATATAATTAGATTTTGAGGCAAAATTTGTAATAATTAAATATGCGGGTTCACTAATAAAATTCAAAAAGATATTTTTCATTAATAAATAATTAAAAAACCCCCCTCCTTCATCTTCCCCGTAACCCCCCCCCCCCCCTCTCTCTCTCTCTCTCTCTCTCTCTCTCTCTCTCTCTCTCTCTCTCTCTGTTGAAATCATTTGGGCTTTAATTTTCGTGACATTCTTGTACTTGTGGGGGGGGGGGGCAGATGTAAGGGTGTGATGTTTAACAATCGAGTTCGAAGAAGTGCAGATCGGGGGGGGTTACAGATCGGGGGGTGTAGATCGGGGGGGGGGGGGCAGATTGGGGGGGTGCAGATAAGCGGGGGTCTATATAGGTGGGGGGGGGCTGGTTGCATGTGCGGGGGGGGGGGGGGGGGGGTGCTGGTTGCATGTGCGGGGGTGGGGGGGCTGGTTGCAGGTGCGGGGGAGTTGCATTTTGGTCCCCAATAGTTACACGGTTGCACATTAGTCCCAAAAGTGACAAAAAAGTTGCACTTTAGTCCCCACGTCAAGTTTTCCGTTAACATTTCAGGTTTAGACGTTAAAATTGGGGTAAAAATATAATTTTTAAGACTTAAAGTTGATTTTTTGCCCCTAAAATGAAACTCCACAACCCTAATTGAGGTGAGGAAGAAAGGGATTTTTAGCGGGAGGGGGTTGTGGAGTTTCATTTTGGCACCAATTGGGGCAAAAAATTGACTTTAAATTTTAAAAATTATAATTTTACCCCAATTTTAACGCTCAAACTTGAAATGTTAACGGAAAACTTGACGTGGGACTAAAGTGCAATGTTTTGGCCACTTTCGGGGACTAACGTGCAATCGTGTGACTATTGGGGACCAAATTGCAACTCGATCATACTATCGGGGACCATTTCAGCAATTTACTCATCAATTAGGCATTTACTTATATGTTTGGACGCTTGTTGTGCTTCCAAACATGCACCACTTAATTATATGTATCGAAACGTTCCTTTTTATCATACATGTATTATGTATAATAAAATGTCCAATTAGGTCACTTCCTTAAGATCACTACTAACTAAAATGTTAATGATGTCACGTGCATGTCACGTGAGCCCACCTGAAGGATAAAATAGTTATTTTAATTAAATTTTCAAGAGCTAAAATTGGGTTAATGATACTTTTCATCATACATGTTTCATAATGTTCACCATTTAATCATATATATATATATATATATATGTTTCATAATGACCTTTTCGATTACATATGTTGCAAAATACACCACTTGGACTTATGTTATTATGATTGTTTAACTTTTTTTAAAGATAATTTTTCAGTTTTTATCCCAAAAAAAGTTGACTTAATTTATTAGAGTATTATTAACATGTGGTGAAAATTGACTGCCGTTTAAACTGTGTAGTATAATCATTTGTAACTTTTTTTTTCATTCAAACGATAGAAGTTACAAATAATACGTCATGCGATCAATTACATCACATTTCTAAACTAGTAAATGGGAGTCTAAGCTACAAATAAACAGCTTCGTCTTCTCGACTGCTGAATCCACGTAATCCTTGAACTTCGCTTCCTGGATGTGAGTCCGATCCCGGAAGTTGTCTTGAAACGCCCGGAAATCCCACAGAGTGGATGCTGGAAATCGCCGAAACGCCTGAAATCCCACAGAATGGGTGCTGAAATACTGCGCAAGCAGCCCCGAAAGAAGAGGAAGTATGTTTAAATATGCTCCTCTGCGAGATTCGAATCCGATACCTCTTGAAAAAAGGCTCGAGTCCAATATCACTAGACTAGAAGCCTTGGATATAATCATTTGTGACTCACCTTCGTAAAAAACAATTGATTCAAAATTATCATTAGTTTCTTAATTGATTTAATTATTTTGCATGTAATCTTAGTTATGTTAAGATACATTTCCTACATCAGAAGCCGGTGTCCTCCCATGTCAATATATAAGATCTTGGGCTACTTCTCTATTGCCAATTGGTTTTAGAGTGGAACCTCATTGACTCTTAACATGGTATCATGAGCCAGACCCGAGTTATTGAGGCACGTATAACGCCGCCGACGTTGTTCCGGCAATTAATACCGCGATGAAAAATTTTCCGCCGACGATTGGGTTACATATGAGGGGGAGTGTGAAGATGCACATCCACATCGGAAGTCGATGTACTCCCGGGTCAATATATAAGATCTTGGGCTAGTCCCCCTATTGCCAATTGGTTTTAGAGTGGAACCACATAGACTTTTAACATGGTATCATGAGCCAGCCCGAGTTAATGAGGCACGTGTAACCCCGTCGATGTTGTTCCGGCAAGTAATTTCGGCGAGGAAAATTCCACCGATGATCGGGTTACACGTGAGAGGGAGTGTTAAGATACACCTCCCACATCAGAATTCGGTGTCCTCCCGGGTCAATATATACGATCGTGGACTAATCCCTCTATTACCAATTGATTTTAGAGTGAAACCCTATAAACTTTTTAATAAGTTATTATAATTGTTGAATGTTAAGAAAAAAATAGGTATTTAATTTAATTGATTACATCATCTATTATATATATCAATAGAATAAATAAATGGATAGAGATGGTGGTTATTAGTTTTCTATTTGATTAAATTGACTAGCACTATTAAGAGTGTTTATGGGATACACTTTTCTTCTTGTATCTTTCAGTCAAAACGAATGAGGGAGAGAGTTTTCTTGTTTTGTAACTCCTAGAAATATGGAAGAGAAGTAATTGTGAAAAGGTTGAGTCTAAATAATCTTTTATAAATATAATAGTTAGTGAAAGAGTTTTATGGAGATAAAAACTCTACATAATCCAAAAAACTCTACACAACTCTACTTATCCTATATCACTCGATCGACCAATGAATTTTGGATAATTTTATGCTGCTCACTTCGTTTAAAAAACAAACTTAAAAGGTCATTATAACTCAATTACCAAGTGGTGCACTTCTTCAAACATATATGATAAAAAATATCATTATGAAACATGAATGATTGATTGGTCAACATTGTGAAACATGTATGATGGAGCGTGTTATAGTCAATTTACAATGCCTGAAAATTTAGTTAAAATGACTATTCTGCCATTCGGTGTCCTCACGTGACACCATTAATTGTTGATTTAACAGTGATCTTAACGAAATGACCTGTTACAATATTTTTGTAAGCATGCGTGATCTAGTAAGATATTTCGGAACATGTATGGAAACATTTATAATCAAATGAAACATTAATCAAACATAATTCCATATGTATATAAATTCACATATAGAAGCTTATGACTTATTATGAGTAGTAACTTCCACATAAAAATTTGGCCACCTGATTTATATTTAGAATAATGAGGATAAGTTGCAAAATTTAAATGATTCGTCCTAAAAGCATATATGTCACCTTTAAAATAATTTTTTAAAATGAGAAGAGACAAATAAGAGCTTGTGTGTGCATTTGTATTATGTCATCAGTTTTGGCAAAGAATGATTGATTGTGGTACACTACCAATATATATGATCATTACTTTTTTGTAATTTGTATTATACATTCTCACTATTTATTGGAGATCTATTATTATAATTGGATTTTCTTTAAAAGAGAGTTTACAATTAGTGCATCCTCACCTAGCTATAATTGTACAAGGGGTGAAGTTTTATGAAATGTTGATAAAAAAAGTTACCTACATTCGAGTTAATCTACTACTACTAGCGTAATGAAAAAAGGATTTTGTTGACTAATGATCAGAATGTCCTGGATTTGAAAATCGAAACTCGTTCAGTTATGTGCATTCATAATAAGGTAGGTAAATAGTACTCCCTCCACCCCTAAAAGATTGTCACATTTTGATTTTTGTTGGTCAAACATTAAGAAATTTGATCATAAATTCTCATTAAAAGATAAGAAATAATATAGTCTTGTGGAATCTTGTTATATTTGTCTTAATATATATTTTTTAAGTATCAACTTTTTATAACTTTTCGCATGAAGAATAATAAATATTTCTATTTTAAATTGTGTTTTATTGACCATAAAAAGTCAAAATGTGATAATTATTTAAGTACGGAGGGAGTATTAAGTATCCAACCAAGAAAAGGTGAAGTAAGGGGTACAAAACATGAAGAAAAACTACTTTTGAGTGTGTTTGGATGTTAGTGAGCTGATAAGACAAAGTGGGTAGCTAGAAGTGGTGATGATATGCATATATACTTATGTATGAAATAATATAAAATTATTACCATGGAATGCGACTGTTAGCTTTCTGTGGTTGCTTTAATTTACACGAGCAAATATAGTTGCACTACAGTACTCAATCAAATTTAATCTTATTAATGTTATCTTTTTCAAAATCAAACTTTAATTTTAATAATCTCTTAGTTGTTTAGAGGAAGATGATATCATAAAAAATACTTAAATCGATTCCAAATTTCACATCTATTAGATTCCCAATTATGTAAGCAATTCGTTGTCAAATTTTACCTAAAAAATTAAAATAAATCAAAATTTTATCTATTAAATAATTGTTATACTTTGGTTACTATTTCATTCTTATTACTCGTATTATCCGCATGATGAGAATGAACGGAGCGTGCCACTAATCCCCTGATCAGGTCAATCATCTCTGACGATCAAGTCAGTTCAAAGTGTTTGAGTATAATTATGTAAGTGAGTAAAATACATGTTACCTCGTCTGATGAACAAAACTGAATACTTATAGGAGAATTCCTCTGAAATAATCGCACCTTTAAGAACACATACCCCTCCGTGATACCCATGAACAAGTCCAATCGTATCTAGGCTCGAGCATGAACAATAAATATAGTCCACATCAAATAGTAAATTGGAATCGACTATATTTACTTTCTAACAATTAATTAAGATCTCGATAATTACCTTTAATTGCCTTTAAGTTGTATTTTTAGCAACTTTCGCCACACCCATAGTGGCTCTTTGTCTCTTCAAAGAACATCAAGAACTAATTATAATTATTACCTAACACATTCTAGTGGGATTCATAGGGATAATCCACTTTCGGAGCGCATGTATGCAACTCCTTTAATTTGTGTTGTTCTTTTAGTATTGGTCTACCTCTTTATTTGTTTCTTAATTAATTTAAAGGATCTTGGCTTCTTATTATTATATCGCAATATTTTATTCTCATTTACCCTAAAATAAATCTTTTATTGTCTAGGTGTTGAAAGACAACTTTCCCATTTTTGTTGACTTTGTTTTATAGATTGAGGCCAAACATAATTTCCCAAATTGGAGCATGTATATAACCATGCATAAAGCTTACTTTGTCATTATATTTAGGGAAATGAATCGAGGATAACGAGCCTATCGAATTACGTACGTTTGTCAGTCGACATTTATTCCTTGATTTTGTTTAAAAATAAAGAAATGAAAATTTTAAAATTAGCGATAGAAATTACAACTAAAAAAAGATAAATAAAAATGTATTACATATAATGAATACAGAAGTTCAAAATATATTACATCTTAATCCAAGTCACGTCATCGGTCGCCGATGTCTAAATTTGACTCACTTACCCAAAATTCCGACCAAGAGGTCTGAATTCAAATTTTGTTAGAAATAATTTATCTCATATTTAATCTTATTGCCTACCAATTGAAAAAAAATTATATGCATTATTTATAAAATTATCACAAAATAAAATAAAAACTTATCAAATCTTGAGCATTTATTGTTGAAATATATTGTCTCGAGTTTATCTCTGTACGTGATATATAGCCTAGACCAACAAATATGATGGAATAGTTCAAAAGTCCGAACAAATATAATTCTGTCACTCATAAAATTACATTATTTATATGCGCCTTAAGATAAAATGAAACACTACGTAATACTCCATATATTTCTTGAAGTTTACATACACATTCACAATATTGACCTAATTGCACACCGTCGGATAGGCCAATAATAAAGTAACAAATTAACGAGTTAAAAATAAATTATGCTAAGAATATACCATGAATAATGCACTAGCTGTACTCAGGGGAGATCTATCATTTTTGGAATGATAGATCGAAATATGCATTAGACTTTTTATTAATATAAAAATATAAATAGTTATATTTCATTTTTTGATATCAAGTTAGATCATGTTGACTAAAGAAGATGACTTTTCGGGTGAAACCTCCATTTTCGACCACCAAATTACGAGTTAATTGCTGGAATGGTCCCAGTAAGTGAGGGTCTGATGCAGTTTGGTCCCCGAAAGTGGCACTGTTGCAGAAATGGTCCCTGAAAGTGTATATCATAGTGCATTTTGGTCCCTCATCCGTCAACATTGACGATTTTTTACGTAAATAATAAAGTTTTAGGGCAAAAAATGAAACTCTTAAAAAGTTGGTTACCTTAATGAAACTGGGAGGGACAAAATGACTAAATAGCCCTTTTTTCTACAAAGCCGATCGAGGTCATTCGAGAATACCTCCTTTAACTAGTGGGTTTCCCTTTTTTCTACAATGGTAGATGGCTTTCACACATAAATATTTTTGTCATATATTTAACCAAACACGAAGCTAGCTCACTGCCTTCTTCTTTCTTCAATTAAATAAATTACATTAAAAAAAATATTTGGTAAAATTAATGGTGATTCAAATGAATCAGCTTGAACAATGTGGCATTCGTCAATGGATGCGAGCACTTGTAAACATAAATCGATCAGTATATAGATCTTTTTTATATTTTATGAGTTGTATTCCGATCGGTTTCTTAATGTTACCGATAGATCGCTTACATTTAGAATTAAAATGACTTGATTGATCATTTATGTTTCATTTCGTTTACCACTTTCGTTAATTTTTCGTAAAGATGACCCACATTTCTTGTGACCACTATAACAATTTTAAAATATAAATACTCCATAAAAGGAGAATACATTATTGTTAATTGTCGCCTATATTCTACTGAATTAAGTATAAATTTAATAAATCAGAAAATATGTTATATTATCATTTATTGAATCATTGGGACTAAAGTGAAACTTAATCACTTATTGAGGCCGTATATGTAATTAATGGAACTAAAACATATACTTTTTTGTCTTTGTAGTTCATTTAGGTTCAATAAAGATTTATAATATGATTTTCGATTATCAAAATGGACACATAAATTTGTAATTCTGGTTGGCAAATCAAACTTTAATTTAAATCATAGAAATTGGTAAAACATATAAACATATTTTCACCAAAGATACAATATAATATATACAAATATATAAATATATATATATATATATATATATTCAGTCAATTATAAAATAATTGTTATGATAAAGATCAGTAGCGAATATTACATATTGTCAATGTTAACATGTGGCCGTCTAGTAGATTTTGGGGCCCTTGCACGAAAATATAAAATGAGGTTCTATTTTGCATGACAAGAAATATAAATTAATTATATATAAAAAAATCGGTTCTATATAGATTATTCAAAACATTTTTAGAAAATAATGTTTCCAAAAATAAAAATAATTCATCTGAAAATTAAAATTATTCTAACGTTTCTTGGAGCAACAATAATAAAAACAGTCAATATTATTATATAAGAGATCATGCATTGGGGAAACAATCTAATTATTTCTGAAAAGTTTAACGTGTTAACAGATCTCATCTCTTCTTCAGGCAATAATTCTCTAAGTCATTGATATGAGATTGATCAATATTGAGACAAAAAATATTTTCATATTCTTAATATTGATCAAACTACTGATCAAATCTCTTAGCTAGTGAAACAATTGTTTGATGTACAATACAGAGGATATAGTTAACTTATACCGACTTCTCAACTGATCGATAATGATGATGAATCATTAGCAATTTCATGGAAATATTTTTTCCTATGAATTTTTCTATCTCTGGAAAAAATTGAGTCAATTCTTATTTCAATAACAATCTCTTTAGCTCTAATAGAGAAATTTGGCAAACTACCACTGTTGAGAATTGGTATTTGCAAAAAGACATGAGATCTTTTTTATTGGGAGAATACCATAAATTTTATGTAAATTGACTAAACTACCCTTACTTCATCTTCCCCAACTTCATCTTCCCCAATTTTCAACCACCAACAATCACCATCCCCACCATCAACCTCATCACCAACCACCACCACCATCACCATCCACTACCACCACCACCACCATCATCACCATCCACCACCTACTACTCAGATCTGCCCCCCACCTATTCAGATCTGCCCCCCCCCCCCTCCGCCCTTTTCAGATTTGCCCCCCCCCCTCGCCCCCGATTCAGATCTGCCCCCCCCCCTCCGCCCAGATTCTGATCTGCCCCCCCCCCCCCCCCTCCGCCACGATTCTGATCTGCCCCCCCCCCCTCCGCCCAGATTCTAATCTGCCCCCCTCCTCCGCCCCGATTCAGATCTGCCCCGATTGCTAATACCAATTCTCAACAGTGGTAGTTTGCCAAATTTCTCAGCTCTAATAAGAGCATTCGCAAAACCAGTTTTCATATATCTTGCAAAATCAGAAATCATCCCTTTCACTTGTACAATTTCAGTATCAATGATCATATCCTTTAAGTGCAGTTGTTCGCTAACCATATTGACAACAGTCAACATTCATACTAGATGACTATTGACGTTAATAACGTGAAATACCCAAATTCATTGGTTGCTAATAATTTTGCTTCACTGTAATGAGAAAATTGCCGAAATAGTCCCAGATAGTGGGACCGAGTTGCACATTAGTCCCCAATAATTACGCGGTTACATTTTAGTCCTCGAGAGTGGCCAAAAGGTTGCACTTTAGTCCCCAGGTCATGTTTTCCAACAAAGTTGGGTCAAAACATAATTTTTAACAATTATGGGGTCAAAACATGATTTTTAACACGATTTTTTATGGTTGTTTTTCAATAAAGTCTACAATTATGTGTTGGCTAATGGACAAACTATAATATAATGGTTGCCGAAATAGTCCCCGATAGTGGGACCGAATTATTAAAAATCGTGTTTTGACCCCATAATTATTAAAATTCGTGTTTTGACCCCAACTTTATTGGAAAACATGACATGGGGACTAAAGTGCAACTTTTTGGCCACTTTCGAGGACTAAAATGCAACCGTGTAACTATTGGGGGTTATTAAAGTGCAATTCGGTCCCACTATCTAGGACTATTTCGGCAATTTTCTCTCACTTTAATTTTAGTATCATGATCATTTTCTTCAATTTCAAGTAAAGCTTCCGAATAGTGTCTACCATTTAAAATCTTATAGCTCGAACACTATTCAATACGACGTCTTTTCACTACTATTAGTTTCATAGATTGCATACGAATTGATAGGTAGGTTATTACATAATATATTTATAGTAATTTGTTATAAAGTCGGTGGCCCTTCGAAATTAGGGCAGGAGCCAGGAGCGAAAGACCTGTTGGAACCACCCTAAATACTCATGTCAATGTATGTATTCTAGAGGTATAATTAAAATGTTGTGCCGTGCAACCAGCACTTACTTTTAATTCTAACAGTACCTCCACTTAATATTAGCTAGTAGTGGAGATTTCTATGGCTGGATTCATTTTCAGGCTGCAGTTTGATATGTAAGGCAAAGTACCGCAAATGTACGAATATCATTCCACTACTTCAACTTCTAATAATGACCTGCTGCATACCTTAGAGCATTTGCAACAGATGCCCTAAACCACTTCCTATTTCATATTTAGAATAGGGAAAAGCATAAAAAGTAAAAAAGTATCAAATATCAGATTTCCTATCTCTAAAATTTTCCTCAAATATTATAGGGAGTGCCCTATATTTACACCCTCCCCAAACCACTTTTGTTCTTTATATTAAGTGTTGTAAGTTATAAATAGGGAATCTGAATTTGTGTAAAAGTTAAAACATACTTCCTAAATTTGATAAAGTAGTATGAGGAGTTGATTTTAGGGAAAAAATTTGGGTAAGCTGCTGCGAATGCTCTTATCACAGTATACTCTATTACTTTAACATGGTAGCACTAATGTAGGGATGAAGAGGCGGTGAATTTCAAATCAATGATCTTTAAGTCGCCGGTAAGAGTCAGACTAATCGGTTGACTTTAGTATTTTCACCTTAGTTTACTATTAATGATGTAATCATCGTAATTCGAGTTAATTATTGCAGTAATAGTCTCACTAAATGTGAACAAGTTGCACTTTTGTCCTAGTAAGTGGTAATGTTGCTGATATAGTCTCTAATAGTGTAGAAATGGTTCACATTTATTGGTCCCCGATTTAACAGTTCCGTTAGCAATAGATGGTTTTATAAAATTGTTACCCATTCTTTTGGGTGAAAAAAAAATCATAGCTTTTTTGTTATCCATTTCCATTCTAAACTTATTTATAGGTCAATTTGCCTCTTTTAACTTTTTTGGGGCAAAGTTTTAAATACAAAAATAAATTTGGATGAGTTTTAAGAAATTAACAAAGCAAAGATCATTACTACTTTTTCAAAAAATAAAAGAGCCATCCTCCAACATCCATTTATCCTATCAAAGCCTTTTTCACTAAGCAATTCAATAAGTATCGACTTCCACTTTACCCCTCCCAGGCCATTTCCTGGTTTCCCCAGACCTTAAAACTCTATCCAATTGAATTCTTTTATTGCAGTTTTAACTTGAACTATTTAAGCTTAAAGCCATCTTATATAAGCTTTTTTGACTCGCTAAACCACTACATCCAATTTACTCTATTTCGAAAAATTAAAATAATATAAGATTGAATCGGGTTTAAACTCATAATCTCTATCTTCACGACTTTATATCATATTATAATTTCATATAACATACAATAAATCATCTTTTATTCTCAAAAGCGAAAAGATAAAGTAACTTCTTATCTAAAACATTTTTAACATATAAAAATAGAATTAATTATCCAATTAAGATCTTCCTGTTATCCACAAAATCACAATAAGCAACTAACACAAGTTGGTAAAAAGTAACTTCTCATTACAAGCAATTCTCTTGAAATTTCTTTCCTTTTCCTTTTTCTTTTTTCCCTAGGTATATATATGCTTCACCGTACCAAATAAGATGATGAAAACATTTTTCTAATATAAATTATTAAATTAAATATGAATCGAACCTAAGCATAGCACTTAAGAGGATATCGTATGCAGTCCACCTTTGAAGTTCCAAATAAGAAATTTCTTGGACTATGTCTTATCATCCACCATCCCACTTGGGTCCCACCATTTCTATCCACCTTATTACACACTACTACATAAACCCCTCTATGTCACTCCATTCACCACCTCCATTTTCTCTTGCTCATTGCATATTTTCTCACCATTATATTACCTTGAGTATAGAGAAATTAAATCAACATTATTGTACATTTGTAATAACAATTAATTACAACATTGAAGATGGCAATAGCAACTTATCGATCCGAACGCGCTCGAACGATATGGCGTTCTTGCTTAGCTTCCGCTTTCAGGACAGCCTTAGCATGCACAATAGTTGGTTGCATAACACTTTACGGCCCCGAATACATTCAAAACGAAGTAGCATTCCCAGCGTTTTCTTACGTGACGGTTATACTAATCGTCACGGATGCTACTTTAGGCGACACTTTACGTGGTTGTTGGTTAGCCATTTGCGCTTCTATTCAAGGCGTATGTCCGGCTATTCTTAGCCTGTGGTTGATTAAACCCGACCGGCTGACTGTCGGGACCACTGCAGTGGTGGTGGCGGTGAGCTCTTTTGTGGTGGTGTTGCCGGAAAATACACATTTGATATCGAAAAGGATAGCACTTGGGCAAATTGTTATTACTTATGTTATTGCTTTCGTTAATGGCGGCAAGACTGAGCCAGTCATGCATCCCATTCATGTTGCAGCTAGTACTGCTATTGGGGTTTTTGCTTGCGTCGTTGCGCTATTGTTTCCATATCCAAGACTTGCATGTTATAAGGTACAACTCGATAAATTTATCATTTAATATGTAGAGTGCGATTATCATTCATTGAAATATGAAATTATCACGCGAATTATATTAAATGTTATATCATGATAAGTAGAGTGTGATTACTTTTACATGCATACAGATATCAGTATATCACATATGCTGATATGCATGGCCGAGTTTGATTTTTTATGTACTAGCAAATTGTATTTATATATGTAATACTCGATATGTTATGTGTGACGTAGGTACATATTATTTATCTCATGAAAATTAAATGTTCTTATAATTTTTTAGGTGAAGAAAGACTGCAAGCTTTTCTCTGAAAATGCTTCAGAAAGGCTTAAACTCTTTTTGAAGGCATTTTATGCAGAGGACAAGTCATCTTCTCAAACATTCATTTCTCAAGCTAAACTTCTTGCTGGATCTGGAGCTAAACTTCTTCAAACTATTAAATCAAAGCAAGTAAGTAGCACGATAATTTATTTCTAGTACGTCATTATCCTGTTACGAGTCATATATATGTCGTTTATAATAAAACCAGTTAGTTGTAGATGGATGAAGCTCGTGAACTACTAATACACCCGCTCGAAGTCTAGTGTCATCTAATAATTTTATACTGTTAAACAGGAAAGCATGCAATGGGAAAAGATTCCATTCAAATTCTTGAAACCAAGTTGCAAGAATCCAGGACAAAGATTCCAAGATTTTGAGACACCCTTAAAGGGAATGGAAATTGCTCTGTCTAATTCATCATCATTTCCTGCTGAAATATTGAATCCTGAACTAAAAGATGATCTAGAAGGACTAGAGGAATACATTTCACATCAATTCAAGAGTATTTCAATCAAATCTGAAACTGTCCCAGAAGCAAATGTAGAAAAAGTTTCTATGTCCCTCCAAACACTTCAACAAATTCCCAAATCCCAAAAAGATTTGCCCTCTTTCTTCTTTTTGTTCTGCATGAAATTACTCCAAAATAAATCAACTCCAGCACCACCTTCATCAACTGAAACCTCAAAAGACGAAGAACAAGAAACCTCATCACTGTTCCAAACACTATCCAACAATCTTGCCATTGGCATAAACTCCACCAGACTAATGCCAGCCTTCAAAAGCTCGCTTTCGATAGGCCTGGCGGTCTTACTTGGCGCGATGTATAGCAAACAGGACGCCATCTGGGCCGGTCTGCCTGTCGCGATCTCATACGCAGCAGCAAGAGAAGCAACATTCAAGGTTGCCAATGTCAAAGCCCAAGGGACAGTTCTTGGAACAGTGTATGGAGTCATAGGATGCTTCATCTTCGAAAAGTTCGTGAAAGTAAGGTTCATTTCACTTCTCCCATGGTTCATCATCAGCAGTTTCCTCAGACAAAGCAAAATGTATGGCCAAGCTGAGGAATTCAGCTGTCTTAATCTTGGGTAGAAAAGGTTTTGGACAACCAAGTGAATTTGCAATTGCAAGAATCACAGAAACATTTATTGGTTTATCATGTTCCATAATGGTTGATCTTCTATTCCAACCAACAAGAGCATCAACTTTAGCAAAATTGCAGCTCTCCAAAACTCTCACCATGTTGAGAAAATCCATAAGCTCTGTTTCAATTCTTCATGAAGGAAAATTAAATTCAGGGCAAAAAGAGCTAAATTTGAATTTAATTCAGCTGAAAAAATTCATTGAGGAAGCTGAGGTGGAGCCCAATTTTTGGTTTGTGCCTTTCAATAGTGGATGTTACAATAAGTTGTGGGGGTCATTATCAAAGATGACACAATTCTTACATTTTGGGACACATGCAATAAGATTCCTGGAACAAGAATCTGTCAGAATTGACAATTATTATTACAATGATGGTTTGAGAGAGATTGTTAGTAAAATAGATGATGACCTTAAACTTTTGAAGGATATGGTTTGCTCTTCAATCAAATGCTTTGAGGAGGTTAGTTTGGTAAAATCAGTTGAGAAGTTGGACAAGGAGCTTGAGAAGAAGAGTATTGGATGTTTTGATGTTGAGGTGGGGAAATCATCACCTCTCAAAAATATGTGGGCAGAAGATGAAATTGAGAAAGGATTGGGGGCCTTTTTGCAAAATTGTGAGGAGTTTGTTGAGAATATAACTAGTGTGGAGAAAGATGGGGAGAGTGTTAAGAGCCAATTGATAATGAGCTTGAGTAGTTTGGGATTTTGCATGGGTAATTTGGTAAAAGAGACAAGAGAGATTGAGAAGGGGATTAAGGAACTTGTCCAATGGGAGAACCCTACTAGCCAAATTAATTTGCATGAAATTTCATGTAAGATTCATTCATTGGCTAATGCAAATGAAGCAACAAAATGACTAGAGAAATTGTTCAAAAAAAGGGAAGATTAATAAATAACTCTTGATTTCATATTTGACTTCCCTAAACTACTAGAATAAGTGGAGTTCAACACTGTAAAGAAACCACTTGGGTGCATGTCAAAAAAAAGTTACAATTATGCCTTGTATCATATATCATTTCAATGAACTTTCATTTGTTTCACTCTGGTGTTTGTGTCATTTTATGTAGGAGAATATATGACAACTATTGTATCCTTAATATTAAGGCAAGAAGCTAATTTCCATAATGCCATCATACGGGGAACTAGCCTTCCTTAATTCGTTGTCACGACAATTAGAACGTAACATTTTAATTTTTTTTCTTAAATTTATAATATATTTTTGTGCAAAATACACTAAAAATATAATATTTTGTACCTATTTAGTTATTAACATGAGTAGTTTGTTTGAAATAATAAAATTTATATTATTATTGGCAACAATATATCTTATTACTCTGCCTATGCTTGCCATCCTAATAGTTTGTGTGAGAAGTTACCATTCATTAAGATTTTTGTTCAATAACGATTGAAAATAAATTGAAGCTATATTATTTTATTATACGTTTGCTTTTATATTTTTTGGATAACAATGCGTATTATTTTGTCAAAAAATCATTATGTAGCAACTAATTTAACAATCTTGGTATACATATTAAATAATAGGAACAGAGAATAACTTTGATACACTTACTTGTTGATTTTTTTTCTTAGAATGACATTTTGGTGTTGTGCATATATACTACTTTTATGTTGAAATTAAATATATACTATGTAATTAATTAACAGTATTATTAATGAAGCTTATCATTGTACATTGAAATTATATAATATTTTTACCCTAAATAATATCTTCACTGAGGCACGGTCGATTAATAAGAACGTGAATTAATTGACATGCATGAACCATTTTCATGAGATATTTTCAGTGCTGGCATCATCTTTAGTAATAATAACACTATTAAGGGGACAACTTTGATGATATGATAGCTACAAGCAAAACAATCATTGTACACCTTAATACTAATAAGCTTGTAGTGTCATCATCATACCTTATAGAATTAATGAATAGATTGGTGGTAAAGTAAAATTCCCGGCATACCTTAACAAATAAAAAATTAAAGTGTAAAGTGTAAGCAGTCGTGATTTTTCATATAACTCGATCAAATTCGATTTTTATTGGGAACAAACTTAGTATATAGAAATAGTTAATATGCAAACCTAGTGTTTAGAAATAGTTAATATGCAAATTGTAATCTCCTGATCTGGTGAAACACCGACACTAATTATAAATAAATTTGACATCATACTCAAAACCGGAACGATCAACAATTTTTCTAATGGCACATGAGTATGATGAGAGTGATGACAAGCAATATTATTGATCGTCCAAAATAATCTGGAAGTGGTAAATTCTGGTCAGAAAATATAACACTTGTGATCACAAAATTTGAGTAATTGATTCCACGTACCTTAAGCATAAATATATATATAGTCTTTTATTGCTTCAAATCTCAGTGGGTTTTTTATGATAGACAATTTCCTGCTCGCCACTTCCCTTACATGGTGCCTCTTCTTCATCTTCAATTTTCAAGATTAACTACATATACAACTTATACTGTACATGTGATACTTACATTTAGTGGAAATTATATATTCATCTTTTTTTTTTTAATTTTATTGTGTGATTATGTCATGTTCAATTTTTGATTCTAGCTATCGTGGTGTCTACTAGGACTGCAAAGCGATATAATTAGGATGATGATTTAGTGGAATAATTGATGATAAATCGGAGAAACGTGTATTGTATTGTAATATTATTATAATCCTACAAATACTTAATTATTGTCCTACCTTCAAGTTGCCATGCAAGTTAATTAAATTAAAGATACATATATATGTATATATGGAATTCTTTTATATCGATTTTTTACTATAATAATTGTATAAATAGTCCTTCGAGTTTAGTATGTACAAACTTTAGACTCGGTCTTTGAAATTTCGAAGTTATCTCCAATATGTTGTCGCCTAAAACAACATAGAAAGTTATGGTACTCATAAGATTTGTTCACATAAGATTTTGTCTAAAGTACTATCATGCTAGTTATATAAAATCTATGAATCAAATTGTGAAATTAATGCATTAGGAGAAATCTTAAGAAAAATCTTTTTAGGAGAACTGTAATCAATCCGCAAACAACTAGCATGATACCTCATAAAACTAAGTTAATACCTCTATTAGTTAAAGTAAGAGATAATTGTTGAAATGGCCCCCGAGAGTGAGATCGGATTGCACTTTGGTACCCAATAGTTACACGGTTGCACATTAGTCCCCGAAAGTGGCCAAATAGTTGCACTTTAGTCACCAAGTCAAGTTTTCCGTTAACATTTTAGGTTTAGACGTCAAAATTGGGGTAAAAATATAATTCTTAAGACTTAAAGTTGATATTTTTGCCCCAATTGATGCCGAAATGAAACTCCACAACCCCAATTGGGGTGAGGAAGAAATGGAGTTTTGGCGGGAGGGTGTTGGAGAGCGAGTTATTTTGGCAGCAATTGAGGGAAAAGATCAACTTTAAGTCTTAAGAATTAAATTTTTACCCCTATTTTAATGCATAAACCTGAAATGTTAACGGAAAACTTGACATGGGGACTAAAGTGCAACTTTTTTGCCACTGTCGTGACTAATGTGCAAGCGTGTAACTATTGGGGATCAAAGTGCAATCGGGGCTCACTATCGATAATCATTTCAGCAATTATCTCGTTAAAGTAAGATAAATTAATTTATTTCAATTAACAAGATCAATTGAAGTTTAGAAGTGCTTAAACAACTTGTTAATCAATGGTCAATAATCCACTTTTAAGTGATGATAACCTATCTAAGAAGATTAGTAAAAAGAAAAATGTAAGTTGGAGTCTTTGACTTACTGACTAGATATAGTAAAGGTCGTTGAAGTCAAAATTGGTAAATAAAGTAGAATTTTCTGCTTTAATTTAACAACTGGAAAGAGCATGTATGAGACAACATGTTATGCGGAAAAAAAGTGGTGGATGCTCGGCGTGCTTAAGTTTCTTGTGGTGGCGGCGATGAGGTTCATTTTAATAAGCATATCTTATTACATACATGTTTTTTGCAAGAAAATAGGAAGAGCTTTTAATTTACTTTCTCGTTAGTTTCAGGCAACGGCTATTTTCCGCAAAGCATCCTTTTTTTGTTGACTAATAGTTAGGACTTTTTTTTTTTTTTTTTTTTTTTTTTTTTTTTTTTTTTTTTTTTTTTTGATAATTAGCGATGAATTGTGATTACAATGATATTACAAACATGAATACAGAAATTGCTAACTAATAGAAAGTTAGAGTATAATATGAGACAAATATGTCTCCAACAAGGTTCGAACCCATGACCTCTTACATGAAAGGTTGGGCCGGATGCCACTAGGCTATCACCTAAGAACGTTGACTACCAGCTAAGAACGTTGACTACCAGTCAATAAGTTGTCCACAATGGTGGCGGAGGCATTCAAGGCCGGAAGTGTATACCTAATTCCTTCTCTTATTGATGTTTTCGATATTCTCGTTTATAATATTGTTTTCGTTACTTATTTATATTCCTTAACGAGTTAGCATAATATATATAAATTTATATTATAATATTCTTTTTTTTATATCACCATATAATTAATTTTATGTATCAGTTGATGAACAGAATTAGATATATGGGGGAACTTTTATGTAAATTTCTCCATTTTAAATACTTTTAGCTTTTGGTATTATTATTTAATTGTTTTCTTGATTGGTTGGTTTAACTTATAATGTTAAGGAACTCTTAAGAAATCACCTCATTTTGAGTATTATCAAAGGGTAAATATCTCAAATTCTGTATTTGTAAAAATTACTCCCTCTAATGGTCACTTTCCTTTTTTAAAATCTCCAAATGAAGTTTGATTTGTGAAATAAGTGTTGGATGAGAAATTTGAAATGTGAGGGGAATTTAAATTTTGTTAAAGTTTGTAAAAAAATAAATGAGTCTAAAACTTAGGGAGTATAAAAAGTTGATATTTAAAATATATATTATTATAACGGCCGATGGCTCAATAGCTTAGTGGCATCCAATCCAACCTTTCATGCAAAAGGTCATGAGTTTGAACCTTGTTGAAGACAAATTTGTCATATTATACTCTAACTCTCTATTAGTTAGAAATTTTTATATTCGTTTGTAATATCATTATTTATCGCTAATTGACAAAAAAATATATATTATAACGAATTTAACAAAATTTCACGACTATATTGTTATCGGCTAATTTGAACAAAATAGAAACGGATGGAGGAGCATCCAAAAAGAATGAAGTGAGGAGTATCCAAAAAACCTGAAGTGTGGCTGCTGGGATTCGAGCCCAGGTCTCCACGGCCACAACGTGGAATTCTAACCACTAAACTACAGCCACTTCATGCTTTGTGAGTAATTTCTCACAAATAGTATCGTTCTACATGGTATTTGTTTTCTTTTTTATTGTGAAATGTCATTTATTCATTGATATGTAAAATTGATCCCCTCATAAGTTTCTGTTAGGATTTCGTTGGGTAATCCAATGTAAATTGTGCGTGCCCATAGTTCAGTTGGGACTTGGGAGGTTTTCGCCCAATTTTTAAATTAATTCGATATTAACGGTTTTTAAGAAGTTAAAACTAAAATCGACCTTTTCAATCTATATACTATCAACTATGCACTTTAAACTCAAAAATTATTTAGTATCCAACATAAAAATATATTTATAACTTCACTAATTTAAAAACAATATACTCGATTTTAAGACATAAAAAAAGTCACATAAATATTATTTAATTATAACTTCAAATTAAATAAAAATCAAGATAAATATTCAAAAATTCAACCTATGCCAAACTAAAATAAATTGGCACTCGCCCATTTTATATATGTACTTATGATGTGTATATGTAAGGTTAACTTTTTTATATTATTTAAATTGAAATTATGATTTTAAATTATTTTATTATATACATATTTAATGCATATTTTTCCTATTTACTTATATTGGCGGTCGTTCGGCAAAAGAAAATAAAAGTGTACCGACTAGTATATATAATTAAAAAACTCAAAACTAAAATCGAATAAAAAAAATTCAAATTTATCCATCGATTTGGTTCGGATTATTTTGATCGGTTTGGCGGATAGAATGCACCACCCTAGTGTAAACCCATCTGCACAAACAACCCCAGCCTCATCATTTTGCATGCCAACAATAGTAATTCACCTCCGCCTGAAGCATCGATAAGCAGATTAGTACATTTAATTATATTGGCATCAACCTTGAACCCAGTCCTCTTTAGCAAATTTTAAAGCGACATTAAACAAGGCCAAAACAAATTATGTTATAGACTTATAGCCCTTAATATGGATCTTATTTTAAGATTAAAAATAACATATAAGGTGTGTCGGCTCGATCCAGGACACGGCACATTTCTAGTAGGATAATAGAAGCACCAATCGCGGGAGGACATGTGCCTTGAATGTACAACTATTGTTCTCTTATAAATATCAGATAAATTTGGCAGATGGCACTTTTTGAAGTATTTTTTTAACTTGGAGTACACCTCCTTCTTTTTTACATAGCATTAGCACACCTCCTCATGAAAAGACTCTTTTACCCTTAAAATTAAAATAAACTGCACCCATACCCTTTTCTTCTTCTTTTTCTCCACTCTATCTTCTTCCCCATCTTCTCTTCTTCTTCTTCACCAACCACAACCACCACCTTCACAAAGCCGCCACCACCACCAACGACAACAACCCAAAGCTCGAAACCATCATTTCTTCTCCATCTCTCTTCTTCTTCTTCTTTTTAACAAACTCACCACCATCAACAACTCCACACCCACAAATTCGTAGTTTTAGTTACCAGATCTAACCGCCTGATACACCGAAGCTACGGAGGCCTAATAATGGCATGCGTACACCAACAGATCCGAATCTATTTTCGCCTAACACTCTTCGTGGTTGTAGTCGTTGGAAGGAGCTTTTAGGCCTAAAAATACTATATCTCAAACATAAAAAAACAACCAAAACTCTACATTTTCCTCCTCCACAACTAAATCATTGAAAAGTTTACTTCATCGGAGTTCAAAAAAATCCTCGTCGTCACTGAACCTAGACTCGTTTCTGGAATTGCCATTATTGAAAGATTCTGATACTGAATTTGACTCACTAATTCGGTGGTTGACTTTAAGGTTTATAATTTTGACTCAAGTCAAATCTATGTGCATTAATTAAAACTGTAAAGTTTACTAATGTTGATTATTGAAAATTAAACAAGATTAGAAGATCTTGTGGGCTTTTCTAACTTTAGATATGTTATTTTTAGGGATCCGCGACTTTGGCTTTAAATCTAATTTACATGGAGATGGTGATGGAAGAAGAAGAAAAGTATGAAAAATGGTGGAAGGAGGAAAGAAGAAGAAAATGGTTTTTTTAATAAGGGTAAAATAGTAATTTAGGGGGGGTGTGCTAGTCCTATGCTAAAAAAAAAAAGGAGGTGTGCTCCAAGTTAAAAAAAAGGCTTTAAAAAGTGTCAATCTGCCAAATTTCTCATAAATATCATACCATATTTACCAGATGAGGCAATACGTATTTTCTCTAAACATACTATACACTCAAATACTTTGAACTTACTAGATCGCCGAAGTGTTTGTGGTCGAACTCCGACCAAACTTTCAGGTACATGGCATGAACCAAAGCAACCAACACTAGAGTTGGTGGACCTAACCCACCTTCCATGACGGGACTATTATGACAGACATCCTGTGACGCACCTAGGCATGATGGACCGAACCAAACATGTAGAGACCAAGTTGATACAATAAGAGAATCGGCTGGCCAGTCTATACGCTAGGGAGAGGATCTCCGAAGAGATCAGTCCGCAAACTCGGGAGCGGATAGAGGCGGAAACATGGTTGAATCGCCCATAATAGCCTGTAGGGAGATGATTCAGTGAAGAGACGATGCCAAGGAACAATAGTTTAAGCTCATTCACGTTCCAATCGCATGAATTCATGAGACCAATGAATGAACACAATACATCCAAACTAAAAACACCAATAATAGATAACTTTACAAATCAAAATAACAAACTATTTATACAGACTAACATAATAAAATCTAGCCCACAATTTGTTGTAAACATCACTTTTTAACTAAATTTGCCTTTTTTTTGGGTCTTGAATGTATTTAATTCTCATATTAAGAGTATGTAAGTCAAATTTGTAAGGGCCAATCCAATAGTGTATATGCCCGGTGCAACCACACAACTACACAAGACTCCCTCTCAAATCTCAACTAGACGTGAAAATTGAGCCAGATCGGGCCTTGCAAGTACTAGATGGGCCCACGGTGGGCCGCCCACCAAAGTAAACTAGCCGGGCTGGTCTAGCCAACCATGGTGATATTGGTCCCTATTCGGTTCATGGCCTTCTTTTAAAGGGGCTCAGTGGACCTAACGATACACAATGGAAATTAGCCCTTTGTCCAATTGTTATGGATGATAATTGATAGCATCAGAAATTGACTTTGCAAGTTCTAGGCTTTGAACCTTCGACCTCTATGATAGAGGAATAAGTGATTAACCATTATGTCATTTTAGCATTTTGATAACTTTTATATTATAATTAACAAAGTAGTTATATTATACAATACTCATCACTATATTATAATTTGTATTATAATTGATAAAATTTGGTATCAAATAAGAATAATATTCATTACCGTATTACAAATTTTTTAGATTTTACATAAATTCTATACATTTATTATAAAAGTTTTTAATGTAAAATTTTACTTCCAAGATATAGATAAAAGTAAATATGCATTAATGTATTAAGTTTTAAACAATAAAGTCTTTACGTAAGTAAAAATCATATGTTGAAAAAAATAAAAGAATCATGACCTCTTGTAAATTTTACAATATGTTGATAAAGTGATAACATCAAGATTCAAACCCCACAGCTCTCGTTACAAGTACAATTACTTTTAAGTTGAAATGATCACATCAATCACTTATGTTTACAAAATATTTCCAGTCGATCATTTATGATTTTTCTTTTCTTTTTTCTTTTTAAATTAGCGATGAGGTGAGTTTCGAACCCATTACCTTCTGGTCACTAGCAAGATTTTTTTCAACTAGGTTATTCGATTAACTCCAAGTCGATCATTTATGTTTTAAAATGTCTTTTAAGATTCAAATTGAGGGTAGATTGATTCCGATTTTTCCCTTGATTTTTTTACCCCAAAATATATTACTCCCTCCATCCCTAAATGATGGAGTCATTTGCTTTTTCACGGTTTACGAGACACGACTTAAAACGTAAATAATTTTACTTTTACATGTGTAAAATTTTTTAATAACTTTATATTTTAAAAATATATATCGCGACGAATCTAACAAGATCCAATATGACTATATTATTTGTTAGCGGCTAACGAGAATTTACAGTCAAAATATCCGAAATTTGACTCAAAAAGTCAGAATGCCTCCATCATTTAGGGATGGAGGGAGTAAATGAAATGACCACAATAACCTTCCTGATAAGTTGCATGCCCCACACATGACATTATTAATGGTCGGTTCGGTTCGGTCGGTTTTTCGGTTTTTAAACAAACAAAAAAAATAAAGTCCATGATTTCAAATTAAATAGATTCTACACGTCCATAGGAAGTTCAAAATTAAAATACAAAAAGTTTATGGAAATGTAACACATATTAAGAAATAGAAAGCTTGGTATTAATAGTTAGGTTGTTTCATATGGAAGCAGAAAGATGAAAACGGCAGAAGCGCAGAGTTGAATTGAAGATGTTATCTATTAGTTTCTTTTAGTATTATTAGACGATTAGATTTTAAAGGGGTATATTAGATATCTACATTATACTGTATATAATACTCCACTCTACATATAATGTATAAATTTTCTCACCATTTAATTAAAATTAAATTTACCAATTAAGCACAAACAATGATTGTGCCAAAATACTAGTAGCGAATTACCCCTAAACTGTAGATAATGTGTTTAGCCCCCAAATGTGGTCATTATATTAACTAAGGAATATAATTACAATTTATTGTTCGTTACCAAACTTATGAATGCAATCAACTTTCAATCCATTCCATTCTCATATACGGTAAAACTTCTATAAATTAATAATGTTGGGACCGGCCAAACTTATTAAATTAGAGAGTTATTAACTTATCTATAAATTATTAATTTAAAGAGTTTTTGCATGAGATGAGTTTTTGCATAAATATATGTAGATTTTAATGATATTACTACTATCATTGAGAACAATGTTGATGATGAAGATGATACCGTGTCTTCAGAACCTGTTACCCGGAAGAAAGCACTTTTGGCGTCTAGAATTCTTCAAAAATTTATGTTACAATTCGAAAACACAGTACCGGAACTAATGGATGCAATAAGAAAAATTAGAGATGAACTCCAATGTGTTTTGAACTTTAAGAAAAGAATAAATGATTATAGAGTCATATTTTAAATAAATTGTAGTTATATTATTTCAATTTCTAAAAATTATTAATTTATAATTTTTGTGGGACCTTATATTATAAGGGAATTTTAAAAAAAGTATTATCTTTTTTTTTTATAGATAATAGCAAAAACATTAAACATAATTAGAACGTAGAGGAAGTAATAAGATTCTTCCTATACATTCCTTCCGGACTACTAGAGTTTTCGTCATAAGCAAACCATAAAACAAACTTAAAACATAATTCTTCAAAACTAAAAGTATTCGTGGATAGTGGTGTGAAAATTGGCCTCCAGTCAAGGCTTGTTCCATTCTTCCTTTGAGAATTCCAAAAGTCCTTCCAAACATGTGACAAAGTAATGGAAGCAATTCTCCTAGCAAGAACCTGTACTGAGGAAATATCAATGGAGTAATGGATAGATATTGGACATCTATCGAAAGCCAGGATGTCTTCAAAAGAAAAAATTCATCCACCGTATTCTCCATTTCCTCATAAGGATTGTCATTATCATATGACTGCAGCTTTCTCCTGGTCCAAATACTCCTCAAAGAACTAACAAAAGATGTTAACTCATGAATAATTTCTGCATGTACTAAAAGACTTTTTAACTGTGTAGGAAGATTACTATGGTGATCGAGAAACAAAAGAAAAAATCGAATGGATAACCTTAAATGACATGAGCAGGCGAGAATCAATATCTCGCGGTCGGTGTCAAGGAAAACCCAACATTTTTTAAGGTTGTCGATCATCGATCGACTGAAAATAAAAATCTTAGTAGAGTTTCTGCTAAGAATGAAAGCCACCACTAATAATCTGTGAAAACAATTAGAACTACACAGAGCACATGCATAATCATCAACCAAGTTAATAAATTCATTAGCTTGAGGAGTATAAAGATTACCATGCTTGCCGAAGTGATGTTGAGACGCCACTTGAGAAGCATTTTTAGAGTTCCATCCAATTTCGGCCGAGCAAAGCTTGAAAGAAATCTCCACTTGGTTGACCACTTTCTCACTAGTCGAAACCGAAACATCTTCATCCAATTTAGCATCAAGGAGTATGCCCATAACAATGGAAATACAACTACTGACACAACAAATTGAAATCCATGCGATGATCCATTGCATCCTTGTTACATGACAGTCTTTGGAGACATTATACAGATCCTTATGATAGACAAAACAAACCCCCAAAAAGTCGAACCTTGCAAGGACATAGATAAAGCTCGTCCCTTTATATTTCCTTAGCCTACCAATTAGGTTCCATTTTGATCCCGGATCAAAAGGGAAGCTCCTGTCAGTTGTACCCACCAAACATTGAAGAAAACTGAAGGTTATCCTTTTGGTAACATTAATGATCTCTAATTTGCTCTCGATCACAAGACAAGATGATGAAGTGACATCAGACTCTTTGGATACAACATGCTCATCAACATACATATGATTGTCAAAGGTGAAATTGAAATCATTATTCGCAACCTTCGGCAATAGATAATCATATTAGCTAAGAAAATGTTAGACAAAAAATTAGCTCGTAACAAACCAAAACAATGAAATCGAAATGGGATGGAACTAAACCTACTCCCTCCATCCCATTTTATTTGTCCATTTTTCCTAAAATGGAAATACCAAAATTGGTTCCATTTTAGTTCAAAATTATGGAGGGAAAATGGGGTAATGTGAGATGAATTTGAATTTTCCTAAAAGTTTGTACAAAAGTAAAGTGGACAAATAAAATGGAATGGAGGGAGTATTTCGATTCGGCAAATGAAAGAACCGTTAAAGTAGAGTGAAATTAAAAAAATTGATACCTAAAAAGCATTAAGAAAAACACCATCCGCGTCACAGTAATACAGGATCCCTCATCCGTCGATCTTTTCCATCTACGGCTCTAAACCACTTTAAACTTTTTCTAAGGATTCACAAATGGGCTCCAAATTTAAAAAATTCACCTCATTTTCTCCGCCAAAATTCAAACCCCAAATCCTATATACCCTAGCTATAAATACGCCCCCCCACTATCCATATAATCCATCCAAAAATCTTCTCAGTACTTACTTTGGCTGTCCATTTTCTCTAGTTTCTCAAATCAATTGTCCAATTTCTCAATCAAAATGTCTGGACGTGGTAAGGGTGGAAAAGGGTTGGGCAAGGGAGGAGCCAAGAGGCACAGGAAGGTGTTGAGGGACAACATCCAGGGAATCACCAAGCCTGCTATTCGTCGTCTAGCTCGACGAGGAGGTGTTAAGCGTATCTCCGGATTGATTTATGAGGAGACCCGTGGTGTGCTTAAGATCTTCTTGGAGAATGTGATTCGTGATGCGGTCACCTACACCGAGCATGCTAGGAGGAAGACTGTTACTGCCATGGATGTTGTGTATGCTCTCAAGAGACAAGGAAGGACCCTCTATGGATTTGGAGGCTAGTTTAGTATCGATTATGTTAAGATTTTAATTAACGTTTACTATGCTATGTTGGTTTTAAGGTAGATCTGGTATAATGTTGTAGTTATGTTTACTTTGAAGTATGAATTAATGGAAAATGTGTTTTGCTTGAAGGTTGTTTGTTTGTTTTTGTTCTTTTAAATTTAGCGATGAAGTGAGAATCGAACCTATACTTTTTGGTCACTAGCAAAAGTTTTTTTCACTAGCTTATCCGATTAACTCTCTGTTTGTTATTTTAGTTGTCCGGTTCAAACACAATACGAAATATGTTGTCTGCTACAATGGTTTGTTCTATATTACTGCTTGTGTTTTGCATACTTAATTTTTGTATAAATATATTGGTTGACCTTACTAATGTCTGGTTCAACTATCAATTACATTAGATCTGAACATTGATTCAAGATTGAAAATAATCGGATTGATTTAAATTTTTTGTGGTTGCTACAGTATTGGTTGTGTCTTTCATTAATTGGCTGAAATAGGATGTTTTTTTTATTAGCGAATGGGAAATTGGAGGGAGGTAGCCTTTATATTCCTAAATGATACGCTCATTTAAGGCGAATGCACTCCCGTTTGGCTAGTCCATTGCCCAACAAATGAGGTGAATTCGGGATGTGTCTTTAGCGGCTCGGTGCTCCACCTCAAGAGTGTCCAGAGAGGCTGGGTAACCACCCACCACAAGCAGATTTCTCTTGAACAAATGCAAAGTTACTCATGCACCTGCTGTGAATCGAACCCACACACTTGTGGAGAAGCACACTCTTATAGTGAAACCCCTTACCATTTGAGCTATGCCCCGGAGGCGGCCTTCATATTCCTCTTTCTAATGATGTTTGAATTGTGGTTAATTTAGCTAATAACTTCTTTCATTTTTTTTTATATATTTGTCTTTCTAGTTGTTTTCACAGATTAAGGAAAATAAAATGTACAATCAATTGAAATTATATAATTGATTGATTGATAACTTTATAAGAAAAAGTAATAAAAAAATACTTTGAAAATGTAAATTTACACTTAATTATATTAGGAAACAAATATTTAGAAACAAAGAAAATTAAGGCTAAAAAGACATTAAAAAAATGAATGTAGTATTAATTTAATATACTCCCTCCATTTCATTTCAATTTCTTACATTACGCTAACATTTAATATTAATGGGTTGAGGGTTGAAAAAGATTAATCTAGTAATTATCTATATGATATGATAAGGTAAACATGATAAGGTAAAGTATAAAAATAAAAAAATCGGGTATAGTCATTAATATTTGGAGTATAAAAAATTATAATGTAATAATTACACCTCTGATTTGGTTATGTTATTAAGTAGAGTATTGTTTTGACAACGATTCGTGATCATTACTCGTTAAATGTATATTAAATAAATTTTAAATATTGGTTCAGTGTACAGTTATTTACTAAATGTATTGCATAAATACAACGTACAGTTTTTAAATATATATAGATATATTCCTCTCGTTTTTTATATATGTCATTCTAACTTTTTCACATCAGTTAAGCAACAATATTATTTCACATATATACCCCTAATTAATAATTAATCAATAATTACATGAATGTATAATTTCTTCTTTTTCATTATATATTTATTATACTTTAAATGTATTAAATAGGGGCTCAAGGGGAAATATTGACCAAATATTGCATTGCTTTCCTAAAACATCATATAACAAGAAATAACAAAAAAACATTAGAGAAATTGTTTATAAATTAAGATCCAAATTCAATATCCAATTTAATTTTTTTGGGGGTTCTCAAGTAATATTTATGGTACGATTGGAGGGTGGATCTATGTGAGAGTAAACATTTGAAATTAAACTAGGTTAGTAGAATGTAGGGAAAGCTACTACTCCCTCTGTCCGAAAATAGTTGACGTTTTGACACTATCTTTTTTGTCCCAAAATAGTTAACGTTTTAACATTGAAAATTGTACTTTTGCATTTTCAATTGACTTTTTGACTACTTTTTCAATTGAAATTAGCAACCAACCAATGATATAGTTCTAAATAATTGTATTTCTACTTTTTCAATGTAATTTTTGACTACTTTTAATTTTTCTTAATCTATGTGTAAATTGTTAGAACGTCAACTATCTTGGGACGGAGGAGTATAATTCATGTTTGAATATCGTTATCGTTCATTGGGTGAAATAATATAATTAATACCTTGAAAAATGTTATTATAAATAATTGAACTGACGTTTATATCATTCACCTTATTTCTTTACCGTAGGGTGGAAGAACAAAATTCATCATAGAAAATCCGGCATCACCAAGATAGTATAGTTTCTTAGAATATTATTTTATGAAAACTACCTCTAGGCATTTTAAGGCGAAATGGCCATTGCAATGCATTTTTAGTATCTAAGTGTTAGATATTGTTTCTTCCCAAACAGCTAAAACATATATAAATCTTAAATCAAGTATATAAGCTACCAAAACATTTTGGGTGGGATCATAATTTGCCAAAAATAACAAAAAAGCTACATATTGTGATTTGTGAAGAACAAATGCGAAAAAAATATTTACCTCATTATCACAACAATGAGAGGCGGTGGAAGCATTGGGTATTATTCTTCTTTGGAGGTTTATTATAATAGTTAAATCTTGTTAGATTACATTTCATGTTTACTTTTCAAATATTAACCTTTTATAATTTTTACTTTTATAGAATCAGATATATTGACGTTTTAACCCATATCTCAATTACCGTAAAAAATTAAATAAGAATTATAATTTGAGAATGATAGATTAATATTATCCATTTATGAAAAACAATGATGAAATTGTCATTACAATGACCCCATTATCAGGAACTAGATGGAAATGAGACTACAATTACTTAACATTCGATCTATTTATCAGTTGAGTTATGGTCTCGTTAATATAAAAAAAATGGTGCAAACAACGTGTTCGATAGTGAAATGGGCCATCTCACCCCCTTTGTAGCATCCACTTCCCTCCCAGCAACGCCACATCACACATGCCCAATTATTTGATTCCTTTCACTTTTCCCCATTTCACTCATTTATCTAAAATCCATCCTTATGTTTCACGCCTTCATTAATCACACGCGACTACAATATCCCCCAAACTAAACATCATATTTAATCCCCCATTTAATCTCAAATATATAGATATTAGATATAGATCCAAGGAGACTTTTGCTTTTCGTTTTTCATATCAAATGATAAATTATATTCAATCGCAAAAATGCAAACTCCTCCATCGAATTCTCGAAGCTTCGCGTATCTAAAAGCTCTCACTCAACAAATCGAAAAGAAGCTTCAACGTGTATGAAATTTATCTTATTGAAAATGTTACTTGTTTATTTTATGATGATTTAATTTGATGTTTAATTTTTTGTTTTTTGTATTAAACTTTAGGCATTAGCTTCACCGACCCAGAGACGTAACTTGTTACAGGAGTTGTTTGCTGATATTGCTTTAGAAGTTGATGATCGAGCTAAAGGTACATGTCTATTTAATTAATTATTTATTTCAAAATTTTAGAAAAGGTGATAAATTGTGTTTAATTAATCACACAATGGATATGTTCACTTTACACGTGTTTTTTCTGATAGATAATATGTTCAAAGTCCAAATGATCATTTATTCATTGTTTATAGTTCAACCGCTAAATTAGTCGATAAAATAAGTCGATTTTATTTATAGTAGTTTAGAAAAACAAAGAATACATGTCGTAATACATATAGTGTAGAATGTGCAGAGTGTTACATAAACGGGGTAACATGGTCGGATAATACGTGACCTTACTCTTGTTATAACAAAGATGCTATTGCAGAATTGACACAAGAGTGAGATGAGCCGATTTGATTTATTCCGTTATGTTAAAGAACAAGAGAATAATATATTTGACTAGAAATAGATTTATATGGGTAGATTATCGATAATATTGCAGCATTTTGGCTACATAGATTGTTGAACTCATACCTGAAGTTATGTAAAAGCTTTCACTTTCTGGTGATATGTGATTCTTCCATTAGGTTAGTTTCTTGTGCCTTAGAGCGATGGCTACGGCTATTACACGTGACGTTGCTGATATTTTCTGTGAGTGTAACACTCATAAATAGAGCAAGCAGTGTTTAACCTAAAATCATTACAAATGTAATTAAATGGAAACAAATGAGAAAATTTAAGCAAGCAATGAATGCATATCGTTGTAGATTTGTGTTAGTGTTCAACTAAGAGTTTTCGCAAATGTCTCACTATGCTCGACTATCTCTCTGTAATTGAAATTTAAGCAAAACATAGATTGCGCTTATCTTATTGTTCATCTGATGAATTCACAGTGAAAAAGAGATTGCATACTGGGATCCATTAAATTGTATAACTAACAACTTTGCTGGTTGTATGTTGTTGTTATTAGTATTACTATTAGTATTCGGCATTTTTTTTCTCTCATCCGCCAATTGATTTGGAGCAGATATAATTCTAAGTGGGGATGATGTAACTTCTGATCTTGTGGACCAAAGTGAAGGTCCTATATGCTTCTACGATGTACTGGCCGATCATTTTGTTACCACTCCTGAAAATGGGAAGAGAATCCTTGATTTGATTGTTCAACTTTGGAGCCAGTCATTTGCATCCAATATTTTTTCTCTTTTGTTTCACAAGTGGGTAAGCAACATTTTGTGTTTTGTTGCCTTCTTTTTTCGCTTAGAGTTAAAATGGAAGGTTCTTACCTATTTTTCTCCACTTCTAGTAGTTGGGTTACAAACAGGATCCTTTCGTGATTTGAAGTTAGTGTAGTTTTTACTCGGAGCATTTACCTATATCACATCTTTATTACATATGATTTTTGTTTTATTTTTGTAACTAAATTTAGTACTTTTTCCATATTTGAAAATGATGTAGCTCCCAAAAATTGGGTTAGTTTAGAATGTGGTGATGATGTGTTTAAACATATACATTATATACAATGGATGCTCTTTGAGAGAGTAAGGGGAAATATTCTATAGCTGTTACATTTTATTGAGTCCATTTTTGTTAGTTTCGAGACTACAATATGTGCACTTGATAGTGTGATTTCTGAATTGTAGCTATTTGAGTTTGAACTTGATAACACAGAGGTCCTACTTCGATACTCATCAGCTCTTGTTCAAGGTGCTACAAATGTATTCTGGTATGATTTCCAACTGATAAATGTGACTGCTCAGTTAATTGTGTTTGATACCTTTTGCGTGTCCGTATCTACACTATATGTAATATGGGAAAGGGGATTAGAAGTTTCCTTTCAAGCCACGTGATTTTTCATAACCAACCAACACTTGAAGAATTACCTCTAATTGGGTTTTAACTTCTCATCCTCTATATTTTAGATAAGTTTGATTATTTCATTTTCTTTTATTTCTCGTAATGTACATCTTTCTACAATTATTATGTTCAAGGTCTGCCATGTACACTATGTGTAACATGGGAAGTGGTAATTAGAGGTTTCCTTTGAAGTCTCATGATTTTTCGTAATCAATCAACAACTGACACTTGTCTAAACTGAAAGAAAAACCTTCATTTATCTTTTAACTTCACATCATGTATTTTTTAAACAACATTTGGTTATTTCATTCCTTTTATATCTAGCCATGTGTTCCTTTCTAGAATTATTATAATCAAGGTCTGACATGTATATATATTAAATTTATATATTCCCTCCATTCCGTATTGTTTGGCCACTTTCTATTTTGGGAGTCAAACTTTGAAAATTTTGACCATGAATTCTCACTGGCCGGTAAGAGATATTATAGTCATATGAGATCTTGTTAGATTCGTCTCAATATATATTCTTGAAATATCAACTTTTTATAATTTTTAAACTTGTAAAATTAGAGATATCTACGTTTTAAGTTGTGCCTTGGATACCATAAAAGTCAAAGTGGGACAAATAATTTCGGATGGAGGGAGTATTAGAAGTTTTTTGGTTGACGTACTAAATAAAATATTAGTTTGCCTGATATTAGTTCGCATGGTTAATATGGTGCAATCACAGCTAGTTCCATTTAAGCACCACCATACATTTTACGCCTTTCTTTTATTTATGGGAGTAATTGTAGGACAACTGTCCCCCTCGAGGCCTCGACAACCTGTATCTTCATTGTTCGTTTAGTAGCATAATGCTTAGATGGTTTCTGCTCAACTCTTTGAGCTGGACTCTTGTAGAATCATTAGCAACTCTTGGATCGTGTATTTGTTTCGTGCTATCAAAGTTACTCTTCGTCGTGGTTGGTTAGATTATACTTTTTGCTAGTAAGGTTTTGTTTATGACTGGTGTTTTATCTTGTCATGTGGTGTTTTTCTTGTTTGTTGTTGAACTATCATTTGCAGTAAATCTTTAACATGTTTGTTCTTTTAGCATCAAAACAGAAATTTAAGAATCCTTAACTCACATGGAACTCAGTTATCCTTAATATTGTAGGATTGACATCCAAACAAATGCTAGGCGTTTTCAGAGTCTCTTTCGGGTGAGACTTCTTTGATTCAATTCCACAAACCCTTACCCATGCATCTGGATGTTAAAATTGAAACTCAATCATGTATTGGATTCTAATTCATTGTTGAATGTTTTCAGTATTTCTTTGATGAAGTTGCCCTTGTCCCTGAGCGACTGATGAAGATCCCACAACAGGTGTGGTATTAAACATCCCCTTTCCTAGTATCTGCTTACAAATCATAGACCATCATTACGAGTTACACTAGCTAAGATCATGACCTAAACTGTCTGGTGCTTCTTTCATACTGAATGAATCATGTGATAAATATATACTTGTACTGACATTCCGAGTAAATTATAATTTGTGTGATTACGTAGTTTGATGCTTTGATCTACCTGCAAGAATGGCTACATCTTGTAAGGACCATCCGACTGTTATGGCTTTCTGTGTTAATATTTTCCTGCCCCTAATTGCGTACCAGGCCCAGCGAGATCTATTTCTCCTACTTTCTAGGTTCCTGCCTTTCTATGATCAAGGTAATTTATGTACTCTAATATGCCTATCTTATCTTATTAGAGTAATGCTTCTCTTTCTCATTTCTTCATTTGTAAATTTATACAGTTGGCAATCTTGAAAGTTTCTTGAAGCAATTTCCAGATTTTCCAAATCCTTTCTTGATTGGTGCTGCTGCAGACATTTTTGTTACTGAGATCACTGACCAGGTATATGTACCATGCGTATCGAATACAAATTTCTCTATAATTTGAAATAGTATCTTATCTGTTGCTAATAAAGTCAACTTCTTTTACTCCATTTGTTTCAGCTTCAAAAATTGAAGGTGGAGCCAGTACTACTGCATTACCTTTCACACCTAAATATTCTTCAGGGTAATGCTACACCTGCAACTGGTAATAACTTGTCTGTGGATGTTCTTAAAATAATACGGATTGACTTAAAATTATGATTTGTCAGGTTTGGAATTAAGAATGGCTACTAGTACTAGACTGAAGACTTGCTTATACAGCTTTACGTCGCCAGGTGGTCCAATGTACCCCACAAGAGGAGTGCGCCATGCAGCATGGGATGCATTAGATTTACTTTTTCCCGTAAGTAACTAGTTGATTTATTATAGCTTTCATAAACTCGTGGATTACTATGGTTAAATTATATTGAACCTTTCAGGTCGGGCGATATCCACGTCACGTGATAAGCCTCTTCTTCAGGTTATTATATCCATGGTATTGGCCTTCCTCATGTTGGCACTTCGTGTTATCTTGCATACAAGCTGTATTTTATTCTTTGTTGCAGTTGATGTTTTCTAGTTGGGAAAAACTGAGGCACTCCAGGCAATCATAGTTGTATTGTAGAATTATGGTTTTGGGTTGGTCACCTTCTACGCCTTCTGGTAATAGATGTTTTCCCTGGGAAATAGATACCAGAAAACTATGTTGTAACTTCTCTATGTACATCACAACTTAGAATCTTGGTTGGATGTCCTCAAACGTGATTTCTTTTTGTTAGTATAATATCGTCATTTAAACCCGTTAGCTCACTCATATTATGTACTTTTATCAAAAGATTCATATGGTACCGACTAATAGTCGTACACCAAACATCGGTAGCAATCTTGAATCTTACCCATTTGTATCAGGAAACTCGAGCACAAATGAAATGCAACTTTCTGGCAAAAACAATTTGTAACAGAAATTGTTACCGACACATAAAAGAGCATTTAGCAAAAAGGTTGTAGCTAAGACTTCAGAGCTCAGCAAATTTGAGAAACATGTCTGATTGCCTACGCTAGTATTCCAAACCAAATGTTGTCGCCTATCAAATGTTGTCGTCAATAGGCGACGTTTTGTATCAAGCTTGCAGAAGCATCCAAAAGAAGAGCAACAATAACGAAAGGGACCAAAGCATCATAATCCAAAGGCTTCACCAAATGAACCGGCACACTCACGATCTCTCCCTTGGAATGTCCAATGGGAACCTTACAAACCCTTTCATAAAATGTATTCGACAGACAGTGAAGCCACCCCTACTACGACTATAAGAAGAAACGGCCAGGACACGACATACTGCACCATCAGTGAGCGTATGTTGAGTGGTAGAAGGAATGAAGCCTGGGTGATAAATATGAGCAAGCATTATATGATCATCCATTTTTATGTCTTGAACTCATGCCATTTGGTTGTTATGGTTTTTGGATCTACCTAAGTGTAGTTCAAGAGGATTGCGACGGGATAAAAATTCAAGACATTTGACCAAGCTCAAATAATACATTTGCAAAACCTAAACTATCTAACGCTCCCCTGTTACATGATAACAAACGTCACACTTCTTAGAAACGAACTATTTTTGCTTAGTATAAACATCACGATAATATCTGCAGACGAGATATTCACATTATGTATAATATCTTCGGTCTTATAGTTCCGTATCCGTCTATACAATGTAAAACACCCAATTTGGATAGTAACTCTATTGGAAGATAACTTTTCATCTATCGAACAAGAAACATAACTTTTCAATGTGCAAACTTGTAACATACTCAAAAGAGTAGCTAGAGTGTCATGTCCAGTGACAGAACATAAATTTATTCAAACTCAAAGTTTAACGATATTATTTCAAAGGCAAGTTGACAGATGAATAAGTAATTTCTAAGAATATCCCAAGATTTCTCAGAACTATTCAAAAGCTGACAAGGTCAGATTTCTTACAAATATCTTCATCGGCAGATACGATATATAAGTTAAAACAACAAAATGTAAAGCACCTGAAGGCAAACATAAGTTTCTCATACCATTAGCTCCAGCAGTAAATATACAAACTCAGCTCAAGTTCTATGCTGTTAACACTTCATCTGGCTGAACAAAATCATAAGCGGATGAAGCACATTGAACAGGATAATAGAGTCAATACCATATGTAAAGTCACAGCAACAACAAATTGCAATTTAGGCGGGGCTAAATAAAGATTACAAAACCAACATTGAAATAAAATAGTTCTTGAAGTAGAATTCCAAGGAACAACAACCACACACAACATAAGGAATCTGATAATAGATGTGCCAACAATGAGATGACCAAAAAGTAAGACTTTAACAGGCGAGTGACGTACTTTAGCCAGGTAACGTCATCCCCACAACTATTAACATTGCCGGACTAAGCAAATATCATAGGTTTCATTTCAGTAACTGAAAATTAAATTTAATTGGCTCGAGTCTTGAAGACATCCAAGCCGATTTCACTTGAATCAGTTGCTTGCAGCTCAATCTGGATACCATCAAGTTCCCTCTTGAATCGATCCTTCGAACTGGCATAGATCATTTTAGTCCTCACCCTGGCCGTATCAGGAGACCTGCAGAAGCAAATGTGAAATGATGATAGCAGAACATTAATTGAAGAATAACCAAGTTCACAGAGGTAAGACGACTAGGAGAGTGGATCCCCCATTTTATTTGACACATAGAAACATAGTAGTGTAAAGACTTTCAGTGAGAAAACTTCCAATCCAATATAAGTGTTCCCAATAGATAAGGCAATGCCATATATGTAATATTACCAGGCAACGAAAAAGATCCTGCTCTTGGGAACATTTTCCTCGGTCATGAAGTCATAATCAAACACTGCATATCTGCACTCATTTTCAGGAAGGCAAGCAGCAAAGTCATCATATACTTCCGTTGGCTCGCCAAGTTTTTCCACAATCACCTGCTTTTGCTTCTCCTCAATCTTGTAAATTATGTATCTGAACGTTCTTTTAGCCTTCAACTCCATAAATTTTAGTTTACAGTCATCATGGACAGCCATTCCTGATGCAGCGTTAGCCTACTCATTGTCACAGAACACATTAGAAACATTAAGCATTAAATCAACAAGTGTTAGCCATTCCAGAATAATGCTCACATAAAAATACAAAAAGTGCATGGAGTATCCAACTTATTATTCATATTTAGTATCAACTAATAGAAAGTAGTCATTTCACACTTTGAAACGCCCCAGAAAACCTTTAAGAGGGGGGCTATGTTCCCACCACTACAGCTTAAAGAGCATGTACTTTCAGCTTCAAACAACGAGAGCTTGTTAATGCACACTTTCGAGATAAGTCAGATCACAAGTTTGGAGGTTTTCTCATCATCATTGGCAGAGTCACTTACAATGGTCTCGGTAACATCAATGCATTACCACAAAATATAGAGTCCCACCACAACAGTATCTTTCAAAAAATCGACTAAAGCCTTAAACAAATCAAACTAACAAAATCCCCCTCTACACATATAGACACACACACAAAATAACAACATACAAAATCTATTAGCCGAAATTTCTTAGTCATTGATACTTAAACATGAAGCATTTCAAAGCCTACCCAACTCGCATATAGCAAAAAACGGTCAAATTAACACCAAATCTCATATATCAAACACTAATCCAAACATAAAATCAGCTGCTCAACAGTAACTTTTGAGCAAACCCCAGATCAGATCAATAACCTCAAACAAAACCCACAAAGCAAACAAGAAACAACCAAATCAGTAGCTACAACAACAGATCAGTAAAATAACATCAAGGTTGTGTAGTTCTGAATTTTGAAGGTTGATTTTCTTAAATTGTGAACTTCATTTATATATATTCCATAATATTTGGTGAAAAAACTATCAAAAGCTACAATTCTTAATATAATTTACTATCAACATGATAATTATGATAAATTATAAAGAACATCCAAATTATAAGCATCAACTTAAGCTCACAAAATTGGTATATTCCAACTAATAAATATCAAAATGGACAATCTTTATGGGACTATGAAGTAGTAATATGCTTATCTAAGTATCAGAATTCAGAAATAACTATGAGAACATGAAAAAAATTAATGAAAAAGCAGGATAAAATAAAGGGAGTAAAGGGTACCATTGTTGAGCGATTTGATCGGAGAAGATCGAGGGGGGGGGGGGGGGGGCAAGAACACAAGGGCTACAAAAACGCAGATTATTGTTTCTTGAGAATGTGTTTATAAAGGAAAATAAAAGGAACCAAATATGCGTTTTTTAGACGCTAAATTGCCTTTTTAATTTGGTGAAGTAGGACATGATAACATATGAGGATTAGAGATTCTTTTTTTTATTAAGTTACAAATAGTCATGCGATATCAAATATAAGTACATTCCAAATAAATAGTTTTGTCTTTTCGACTAGTTCTGCAACGAACACTCGCTTTCTAGATGTGACTTCAATCCACGTAATGTTTGAACTTCGCTTCCTGGATGTGAGTCCGATCCCCGAAGTTGTCTTCAAACGTCCGGAAATCTCACAAAGTGCGTGCTGAAAATCACCGAAACATTTGAAATCCCACAAAGTGGGTGATGAAATGCTGCACATGCAATCCTGAAAAAATTACAAAGGCAGCCACGAAAGCAGAGAAAATATGTTTAAATATACTCCTCTGCGAGATTCGGATCCGACACCTCTTGAAATGAGGTTCGAGCTCGGTACCACTAGGCTAGACGCCTTGAATATGACGATGAGAGATTCAAATTGATCTATTCTGAATTAAACTTTTCGAGTAAAGTTGAGGCCTTTTCATAAGTTTACTTATAAACATATATATTTATATATGATTTATGTGTGGTATAACCCGTGTTGAGTTTGAATCTCACTTTCAAGTTTAAACAAGTTCGAAGAAGGCTCGATGCAGCTCGAGATATACAAATAAAAGAATTGAAACAAATTTTGATATGATGTCGAGAAAATAAGAGAGCACTTTTTTTTATAATTAAACTGATTCATTAATAACCATAATGGTTTGTGAGGCAATTACATCCAAAGTTCAAAAGATTACAATTGTTTGAAATGATAGGGGAATTAAAATTACTAATGACAATATCATTAAGGTTATTAAAACATCCAATACTAGTTGGATTCCACAAAATCTACCAACATCTTTTGTCTTTGTTCCTGGTAAAAAAGGCTAAGTCACGATCCTGAGGAGAGTGTGAGAGAATCTAGACCAAACCTGTGAAATAAAGTCATCAGTAACAATGAAAACATTATGGTGTCTGCAGTTCCTAGCAAGTAAAATTGTTGTGATGATCCCCTCCCATATGCTCAAGAATGAGATCTTATTGACGATGTTGTCATTGTAGATATTAGTTTCTTTGATATTGGAAATTATCCCAAGCTAGTTTAATCTAATAGATCATCTGGATTTATTGTCATGAGTGACGCCCAGGAAGATTTTGCAATCTCTTCGGTGACATTCTCTAGAACAATCGTTGTTAGTGAGCATTTTGAATCTCAAATGTACCCATTTATTTCATTTCTCTTTTTAATTTAATAGTTTATGCTTTACCAGTTTTAATGTAATTGATTTTGTTTTTTAAAAAATATTAATAGAATTAAACTGTTTGATGATTTAAATAAGTTATCATAATTATATAGGAGGGAAATCAAGATTTAAAATTAGGAATAGATATTGATTTTAAGAAAACATCAACATCTCACCTAATAAAAGGTAACATAATACTCCCTCCATCCATAAATGATTGATATATTTTGACTTTCATGATCAACAAAACACGATTTAAAACATAAATATCTTTTATTCAACATGCGAAAAAATTATAAGAAGTTGATATTTTTAAAATATGTGTTGAGACGAATCAAACAAGATCTCACATGACTGCATTATTTATTACTCCCTCCGTTCCAAAATACTTGACTTCACGCTTTTCGAAACACAACTTCAATCATCAATTACTTTATATTTACATTATATAAAATTACAAAAAAATAATATTATGAAAGTATTTTGAAAAACGAATTCAATTATATCAATTATATATTTTTTGGACTAATGAATATAAAGTAATTTATAGTCAAAGTTTGACACTAATTCCCAAAACGTCAATTAAATTGGAACGGAGGTAGTATCATTTAATGAGAATTCTTGATCAAACTTTTTAAAATTTGACCACAATAATCAAAATGTATCAATCATTTATGAAAGGAGATAGTAAAAAACGTATCATTTCTTAATAAAATAAATACAGTTATATTGTAACAAATAAGCAAGGAAGGAGAATTCTAATCTACCTCACTTGAAAAATCCTTAGTTCAAAAGTAATGCTCAGTGCCTCACTCCATTTATAAAACCTTCAAAGTTATCGTGACACTCCATATTCTTGTATACAGCATGTTTAGTTGATGTTTATAACTCAATTCACTTTTAATTAGAGATTCATTTAGTTTTTTTAATAATACTAATAACTAGTGTACGTGTACTTATTTTTCTCTCATTTTTTATATGTTTATATACAGTCAATTCGTTTCTATTACTTATCCAACGCTTTTAACGTAGTGATACTGGGTTTGAGCCTCTTTTCAAGAGGTTTCGAGTTCGAATCTCGCAGAGGAATATATTTAAACATGCTTCCTCTGCTCTGGCTCTCTTTGCCGCGTTTTTGAGGGTCGGACTCACATCCGTTTGAATAAAAAAGAAACTCGTCTCTGTTACTTGTCTAATATTTTTATTTTTTAATAAGACAAATAGTAATAGGGGGCGAACTAAATAGTATATTACATAAATTTTGGTCAGAAATTTTAGTCTGTAACATTTATTAAGGTGAACAAATATCTATTTTGAATTGTAAATTTATTGGCCTAATTGTTCAATAGTACGAAATATTTAGTTACATGTACACAAATTTAAAAAAAGATTTGCCACCAAATTAATTTTCTTAAAACTTGTGTTAATCAAATAGCCTAGTGGAAAAGGCTCTTACCAGTAACCAAAAGATCCTAGATTCAATACTCACTTTATCGTCAATTTATAAATAAATAAAAAACTTGTAAAAACATACACCTCTGTAATGGGCATATAATGAGAATGTGAGGTGCATAATGAATGCATCACATGTGGACTCAAAAGGAAAAGGCATAATATGCCAATGAGGCAATGAGCTCCATTCTCTTCATCAGTGTGCTTTTTGTGATTAAGCATCTCTTTTTTTCTTTCATTTTCTGATGGGTTGTTTGCATTTTATATTGTCTAATTATCACTTGGTCACAAATAAATAGGTCGTCCAATTTGACTTTCCAAAACAGGTATATGTCTCCCTTACATATGCTCTCAGATTTTAGTCGGGCTCAAAAGCCTAATTTGATAGTGCAAATCATCAAAAACATCATTTTATTAAAAAAATATAACAGTTATTCACTTTCATTTTTTAAAGGGGGTCTAAAAGATATAGTGTGGAATGTAATATTGGACAATTTTATTATGACACCACTATGCATGGATTCTAATATGATTGTGACTACATACTGCACAGCTGGCCCAACTTCATGATAACACCGCTATACACGCATTCTAATATGCATATTTGGCCAACTCCATGATGATACCAATAAGCATGAGATTTCAATTTTGATTTGGACTACCCACTTTAATTAAATATCTTATCTTTTGATTCAAATGGTTCATAAAATTGGTTGAAGTCCAGCTTTATTTATTATAAAAGATGTAGTGCAGACCCTATGCATGAAATCTAATATGATTGTGACTACACACTGCACAACTGGCCAACTTCATGATGATACCACTATGCACGAGATTCCAATTTTGATATGGACTACACTATGTGCCAACTTCATGATAACACTGCTATGCACGAGATTCCAATTTGTGTTGGACTACCCACTTTAATTGAATATCTTATCTTTTGATTCAATATGTTTCATTATACAGGTTGAAATCCGGATTTATTCATTATAAAATATGCAGTGCAGAACAAACGAATACCACTCAATAATCTCTTTTACTCCATCCATCCATAATTGATATGTATATTTTCCCAAAATATAAATCTTTTAACTGGTTTGTATTTAGTTAAAAAAAGTGGAGAGAAAAATATAGATTGTGAGTTGAATTTGAATTTTTCTAAATTGTTGTGCCAAATGAAATGTCCGTAACAAAAATGGGATGGAGGGAGTAATTAAAAAATGGATGTACCCATAATTGCCTTTAGTATTGAATAGCTCCAACAACAATAGAAGTTGAAAGAATATATACTTGAAAGGCAACAACTTCTAGTTGAAGAGTTGCAAAACATGAATTATCGACCATATAAGAGAAAATCCATATATCTGGATCATCAAGCTGCCAATCAGAGGCTCATGTGCCATGGTTGATTACTTTGATGAGACATGCATTACAGTGATGTGCAGTTTCGTCGTAGATATCAAATGAAAAAGGCCACTACTTCTATGAATCTTGGACTCCATATCAGATTACCGGTTGCTTGTGATGAGTACGTGAAGATTGGAGAATCCACTACAATTGAATGTACTTGCAAGTTTTGCAAAAGGATAATTGATTTGTTTCAAGATGAATATTTAAGACGGCCAACTGTGGAAGATTTGTAGAGGTTACTCCAAGTTGGTGAGATTGTGGCTTCCCCGAGATGATTGGAACTACTAATTGCATGCAATGACAGTGGAAGAATTGTTCGAAGGCTTGGCAAAGGCAGTTTACTAGCTGACACACGGGCACAACAACAATTATCCTCAAGGCATCGCGCAATGACATGCCTTTTTCAATAATATGTGTATGTTTGATTTTTCATTTTAATTAATAAGATTGTGTGTTGTATCCTTTTTTAATATTATTTTATATTAATTTAAATATATATTATTCACTTTTAAAATAAATCTCAATAGTTATAATTATAAATATTAATATATATAATTACAACTATTAATATATAAATAATAGTAATTATAAAATTATAATATCATATATATAATGAAAATGAATAGATATGGTGGGGTATATGATGGAGTAATGTGGATGAAAGATAATGTTAAAAAAAGTGAAGTTGCCTAGCTGTTGTGGAGTTTGTTAGAGCAGTAGAATTGGTCAAGTTTCTCTGAGAGACCAACTATTGTACCACCTAGGTTATAACAATGAGCTGAAGGGTCCAACTGAAAACATAATAGTTTTAGAGTGGCATTTTGAAAAGATTGCGATAGTTGAAAAAATTGCGATAGCGTGGCAATTTGACTAGAATACGCATCAAATTAATATTCTAAATATTAAATTAAATATACGTTATAATCCGATCAGTTTTAGATCTATAAATACAATAATAAAATGTGGATTTGATGTAAATCTCTCCTCCTTATGTGCAACAATGAAATTGTTTGAATCTAACACTTACAAGAAAGTTTTCACCAACGAGAGCTGCGACAATTAAATTGTAACTCAATAACTGTTCTAGGTATAAGAAAAAAATGAAGAAATTTATGGCACGTAAGGCTTAAAAGAGGTGGCTAGGTTTTGTGCTTTATCAAAACATCTTTGAAATAAAAACCTAAAAGCTTTTTATTTATATGGGCCTCTTCCACAAACCCTATTTCATCCACGTGGGGTTGATTTTTTCCTTAATTTAAAAATCAACCCCTTTATATCTTAATTCATACACTTAGAATCCGGTGATGATAATCTTACTATTTAATTCGTTTCGTTGTTTGTGTGTACCTCTTGGACTCGATTATCAAAAGTAATATATTTAAATAATATTTGACATATATTATTACTTAATACTCCCTCCAATTCTTTTTTTATGTCGTTTGAGCAAAGTGAGAATATTCAATTTGAATGTCGTTTGGCCAAATTCAAGTACAAGTTAGTACATGCTTTCCCATTTTACCCTCCCTTCAGTACAATTACAAATCTTATCAAATATCCCACCTCAATCTTACTTTTTACTTTACCCAAAAACCATTTGCAAGAAGCCATCTACTACAGTACATACTTATCTCCATCATTTTAGTATTCTTACCAGTGTTCTTTACAAGAAACCACCAACTTGGCCACCATTGACGGAAACCTTGGCCCACATGATCAAGAGTTTAAAAATCTAAAGAATCATGGTGAAAGAGGATTCTTTATACTTAGAGTTTGACCTAAACAAACCTTGTCCACATGATTACCTTAGAAGTCATCATAAATTCGAGAGTGAAGATGAACTAGAAGCCACCAACTTGGCCACCATTGACGGAAACCCCAAAAGAAAGCAAAAGAAGCAACGCATTCCCTTCACACAAATGTGGTTTAATAGCATTTGAGTGTCGACGAAATAATCCTTCCTTGAAACGCCTATGTAATGTTGAGTAGCTTACATGTAAAGCATTGGAAAGTGAATCCAAAGTCATCCGCTCATTTAAGGGGATCGCAGGAATACGGTCAATGTCTACATGAACTCTTTTCCTACCACGTTTTAGTTTCTCTCTAACTTCACCAGGCAGTACTTTTTTGTTTTTCCATATTCGTTGCACTTGACGGATGTTGAGATTAAATGTATTTACAACCTCAGTAGTTGCCATTCTCTTTCAATTTTCCATTGACGCTTATTCGAAGCAAGGAACAATAAACACTCTCTTGTTGCTCACTAGTTAGCAGATTTCTTTTATTGTTGGTTTGCATCCCTTGATTATAGCTTGTAATTTAAGGTAAATAAGGAGCACATGATATTTGCAATAATATCCAGGGTATTGGACTCCACTAAGCCATCAATCACAACATTATAAATCTAGTACTAGGATTAATCTCCAAATAGTAAACTTGCTCGAAAATTGCAGCACAATACTTAACTAACCCAAACATTCCTTTCCTATAAAGATCATTCCTCAACCAATATTTTTCTAAGGATTGTATAAATGTCAACTCAACTAAAGGATAAAACTCTCTTTTTTTATAATTAAAAACCAACTTGACAATAATGTGGATGGAGGAAGTATTATCTTTTCGACTACAAAATATGATTGCATACCATAGCTTAAATGATGCAGCAACCATTAACTCGCAATTTCAAGATAAGGTGCTTAACACTAAAGCTTTGCAATTAATTTGATCAACATCCTTGAACAAACATATACTATAGCAACAGAATAGCTAACTTCAGTAAACATAAAGAAATGCATTATAGCAGTGCAGTAATAGCGTAGACATAAATTTCAAGCCAACAACCCTTTTGATATTCACCACAAGAGGAAACCAATTTTCCAAGAAAAAATAGCTCAAAATAATGACCTCATTTGGCTTATGAAATACAATTAGAAATACCTGTTGTATTGAATTGATTAATTCGATCTTCTTCATCTATTAAAAATTGTTCAACATCATTTTCGTCGAGATGAGATTCTTCTTCTTCTTGAAGTTGTTGAAGATCATCTTCATCAACATGGTCTTCTTCTTGGTGTAATTGTTCAAGGTCAATGTCTTCATCAACATGTTTTTCTTCTTGGTATAATTGTTCAAGGTTAATGTCTTCATCAACATGGTCTTCCTCTTGGTGTAATTGTTCAAGGTCAATGTCTTCATCAAGATGGTTTTCTTCTTGATGTAGTTGTTCAAGATCAATGTCTTCATCAATGAAATTTGTCCTTTGATCACTCTCAATTGGAATATTAAGATCAAAATCTTGAAAATTCATAATTGGATATTTTTACTTTTGAAATCTCATCTTGATTAGTGGTTACTAGTTTTAAATATGGTGCAATATATATGTTGTTCACTGATGTTCATAACTTTTGGCTCCAAATGAAAAAATTGAATTTTAGACAACAAAATTGTGATGATTTTTGGCTCCAACTTTTCAAATGTTAATCTTTAAGAACTCTATATATATATTTAGTGTACGTATTTCATACAATATGAAAAATGAAAAGTAGCCTAGCTCATCTACACTTACATGATTACAAGTCAGTGTCTACAGCTTTAATTAATGAGGGTAGTATGGTCATTACAACATTTTATTAAATGTTGTGCCAACTCCTCCAACGACATACAAAACGAATTGGAGGTATTGATTACGAGCCTGTTCATAATAAACCATCTTAATCTCTTTGGTTAATACGAGTAATTCACAAAATATACTAATTTTCATAATTCGTACAACTCTTAAAATATTTCAAATGAACTGCTCAGTTGTACAATCTAATTATTAAACAGACATTTGATGAGGTTAGTCTTAACTCATATTTTCAATAGTATCGAGTTATGAGTTACATTCTTTATCTTGGTTGAATAAGTATCCAACTATTTTGGGTATTGAAAAAGGTTTTATACTCTAGTACAACTCGATTAACGTTAATGCGAGTTGTGGAGCCATATCTTTTGAGTCAACACTATGCGGTTGCCATATTACCTATTCAATTGGGAACATGAGTGTTTATTTGAGTTGTAATACTATATTGACTAAGTTAATATGAATAATAGGTTATGAAAATTGTTGCGTTTTGACAAATGTGAACATAATTATAACCCAAAATATATGAGAAGTATAGAATGATGTATTAAATTTTTTGAAAACTTATTATAATATCATTCAAGTCTTTAACGAGTACTTAAATTCAATGGGTCGGATTTACTAGACGATGATTGGCCGGCCACCTTTTACGTTAGAAGAGCAAAAGGCTTTACTATCAACAACAAAGTAAAGAATACCAGGGCATCCATTCAATTAAGCAGTGTAAGTAGTAGTAGGGCATAGTGGAACTAGGAATAGCAGTAGGAAAGATATTCCTTCGTCGATAGAGCGTATAGCTATGAGATTCACCATCAAGCTAGGAAGAATTACATACACTGAGAGTTTCACGCCTCGACCGACAGCGGCTAGGTTTCCCCATCTCTCCTAAACTTCCCCCCGTCTTCGGTCCGAGCTGTATGAGGCAGAAACTTGTCTCACATACGGTTCAGAGGCCGAGCCCCACCCCAGCAGCCAGGGTGCGGCTTGGGTCAACTAACACAAAGAAGATACATTTCACTCAAGCCTTTGGATTCCGAACTCCATATAGGGAAAGAGCATTGTTGTTTGCGACGTATCCTTTGTTGAGATTGAAATAAAGTTCTTTTTAATGGGGATAGTTACAATGCACGCAGGCCAAATAAAGAAAAGTTATTCCATTTAGTAATGGAGGTCCTCCGTTGTCACTTTCTAAAGGAAGGATTCTTACAAGCGGGGCTGTCTACCTTATGTTGTAGATAGCTATAGAAGAGGAAGGGTTCAAGGCTTTGAACTATGAATATCGGGCTCAAAAGAGCATGAACCGGCTCCTAATACCCGTAGGCTGAAGAGCAAAAGGAGGAATCCGTTTGGTGAGGGAACTTCGATAGGCGGGCTGAAAAGAACCCTTGGTATAAATAAGTTACCTGCTGGACGGGAATAGAACGTGATAATCAAATTTGACAATTTGACACAGAGTCCAGTCCTACCAATTATTTTCTTGAGGGCTTCTCCCTTACCCAGCATGCCCCCCAACTTTAGAAAGATTATAGCTAGCGCGATAATAGAAACTATTCTCCTTTTTTACGAATGTACAACTCTCTTTACTGAGCGTGACTCTATCCATATTCCTGCTTGTGATTATTCAATATTTTCCATTTTCTCATTTGTTTGACAGCTTAAACTAAGCTCCACCCTCAAACTATCTCAAAAAGGCCCTAATGAGCTAGTATAAAAGCCCAAGCATGAGACAAAACCCCTAATTTCTCTTCTTCCTTCACACTCCAAAGTCCAAACCTTCAATTGCTGACTGATGTTGAGGCATGAAAGCTTGCCAACTACCTATGTAGAAATTATGTTCTCAATGACAACACACACATAACTCTTTAATAAAAAATAAAAATCTCATACGGTTCGGGGGGTAATCGGCGTACTTCGATCAGTGGGGGGAATCATGTTTGAGCATGATGAATCACTTCATGCCGACCTGTTGCCAATCCACTTTCTGGCCTCATATGAGAATGGAAAACTCGATAATTTTTTGCATCGATCCCTTGTGCATTTAGTTGAAGTATAGGTCGTCGGACAGAGGGCTCGTTGTACCTGCTGCCCACCCTTCCTCCTCTGCTTTGAGAACCTTGTGAACGGAGAGTGGGCAGAAGAGAAGGATGTTCATACGCAGTCATACACTTACTTGAGCAGTGTGGGAGACTGGGAAATGGGTCCCCCTCACGATTATTCTTTTTAGTTACCTGTCTATCAGAGAAATTCTCCAGTATTACGAATGTTCTATCCTGTTTTTTTTAGTTTTAAGATTTTGCCATATGCTAGAAAATAAATCCACAAATCAAGTAAAACAATATTTAAATTTGAATCATTTAACCTTAAAAGGCTTCAATCAAATTTTCGAATCTCATATTGGCAATCACCAAGTTTAGCACCAAAAATTTAGCTCACTAGTTTAAACAACCCCAAGAGCCAAATACAAATTTGCAGGCGGGAAAAATTTAATTTTCGTGAATTTCAACCCATACCTCAATCCTGATTGGTCCATTTGAATCGACAAGGATTAAGCATCAACAAATATCCACCCTTGATTAAAATAAAATCTGACGGCTCAAAAGCTCGATCCTGACCCTCCCCCAAAACCCAACCAAAATTACCATCCTCTCCCCCTTACTATAAATAACACACACTTCATTTCATCTAAACACACACAAATTACTTCTTCACCATTTCACCCCCCACTAGTTTTCGACATTGTTTGGACTTTTTAAGGTTGCTTCTTGTATAACGGCGTAGTTTTTCGGAGGTTTTAGGGTTGTTTCTTGTATTTCGTCATTGGTTCGATGGAATCTGCTCCAAAAGCTAAGGGTGGTCGTGGTAGGAAAGGTGGGGCTACTGCCAAGAAGGCGGTGACTCGGTCGAATAGGGCTGGTCTGCAGTTTCCGGTGGGGAGAATTGGGAGGTACTTGAAAAAGGGTAGGTATGCTCAGCGTGTTGGAAGTGGTGCTCCTGTCTATCTTGCTGCTGTTCTCGAGTACCTAGCTGCTGAGGTATAGATCTAGTGTGATATTATTTATTTGTCCCAAATTGATTGTCCACTTTGATTTTTACTTGTTATATCAAATTGTAACCAGAATTAGAACTCAAATCACATACAATATATAAACATTACCATTATAGGTCACAATTAGAAATTGGACAATCTTGTTGGAATGGAGTGATAAATGTATCTTCAAGGTGTCAATTAAAAAACCTAATTTTTTCATTTTGGGTATACTCAGGTTCTTGAATTAGCTGGTAATGCTGCACGAGACAACAAGAAGGCTCGAATAATCCCACGACACTTGCTATTGGCTATAAGGAACGATGAGGAGCTTGGGAAGCTTCTATCAGGAGTGACAATTGCTCATGGTGGTGTTTTGCCAAACATCAACCCAGTTTTGTTGCCAAAGAAGACTGATGCTAAGGCCGATAAAGAACCTAAGTCCCCAGCTAAAGCTGGGAAGTCCCCAAAGAAGGCCTAAAGTGAAGGTTTTTAGGGTCTTAGGTGTTTTGGATTCTCTCCTTGTATGTAATTGGGGAGTAGTTGTAGTTGTTTTGTTGGATGTTTTTGTGTATTTGGTATGCATTTGAGCTAATGAAATGGTTTAGATTATTATATCTATGGTGATTATTGAATTACATCGTCCTAGTTTATTCACGGGTTTGTATTTATGTTTTGGGGTGAACCGAGATGAATGTTCTTGATTGGTCGTTCAACTTGTATGGTGTTTTATGATTATTTAAGCAAAATAAATTGCCTGGCATCCCCACCCCACTCTTTATCTAAAAGAATTAACTTTATCAAGTAACCTGCTCATTGATATTTAGTTGAGGGTTTATATTAGTTTGTGGGAATCGGGAAACATATGGTACCCTTTGGAGTTGATGCTAGTTTCCAAATGCGTTACATTAATGGCTCTCTTCGGTCTTGTACATCATCTTTCATTAGGTTGATTACTACCCGTTCAACATCTACCAAATTGTTTGTTGGAGGTATGTGTTAGATATCGCTACACAGAGATGCCTTATGTGTTTGATTTAATGCCTCCATGAGTTTTCCTGGCAGAGGGTTGCGTGTTAATTTCTTACGAAAGAAGTTGCTGAAGTTTGTGTTTAAAGGTTATAGTAATTGGGTATCTGTATAGGAAATCTGCTCCCTTAGTCTGCTTATTATTCTCTACATGGTGGAATAAGATGCTATGTCAACTTGATAAGTAACTACAGTATATATTATGATACCGAGTTTACAGTCGTTAGGACCTGTAATGTTCAAGTCATTCCAGCTTTCGGGCTGATAAGAAGTGGTTGATTGTTTAGTTGGGAAGAAGTTGAAACATAGTGTTTCAATCTTGAATCGTGTAGAGGTATTCTGGTCTCAACCCATGATGTATACTGTAATTGGTTATTTGTATAGGAATCTGCTTTGTTAGTGATGCTTAGTTTACTCTACATGGTGGAATAGGAGTTTAGAATGCTACATTAACTTGCTAATTAGTCATGTACTTATGATACTGTCGATACAGTGCCTAGACCTGTATCGTTCATGTCATTCAAGCAGCGTCAGGCTGATTAGAAGTGGTTGATTCTTCACTTGGGGAGAACTGTCAAGTTAACTGTTAAATTGAATAGAACTTATAGAAGCATTCTAGCTGCCACCCTAGCTAACTAAATGTTTTTCTTAGCAGGTCTCTCTTATGATACCAACGAAACAATTCTGAAAGACGCGTTTGAGGCATATGGTGAAGTGATTGAGGGTATTTTGCTATCTTGTGAACATAATTTTATTACCTTAGCCTTCGGTTTTAATTTGATATATGACAGCTACAAACATTTACTTAACAGCAAAGGTAATCTGTGATCACACAAGCAGCGCATGAAAAGGGTATGGGTTTGTTAGTTTCACGTCTGAAAATGAAGCAAGCAAAGCTTTGAGGGAAATGCATGGTGAAGTAAGTTCAATCGAGCGATAAGAAGTATAATCTGAAATTTGTATTATTAATTAAGTAATCTTGCTGTTGTTGTGCTTGCAGTTGTTGGATGGTAGAAACATCCGTGTAGAGTATGCACACAATAAAGCACCTGGGTGATCACTGACCATATTCGACATTATTATTGATTCTTAGTTGTTACCGGAGGTGGTTTCAGTCCACAGAATCTTGGATAATGCCCTCCTACATGTTCATCCACTAATCTGGAATGTAATATCTGAATTTTATTTCGAATCTTGAGCTCTCTTGATGAGCATACTTTGGCTCATCTTGTTGTTTAGCATTCATCGTCTATCAGGAAAAAAGAGCATCTCCATCTAGCTTGTTACTGTATTTGCGTGTCTTGATTCCTAATTTTCTTTGACTCTAATATGGCCAACAAGAAAAAGATGCTGCAAGATGTGCATATGGTAAATATAACTTTGTTTACATAAATTATTATGAAGTTGAAAACAACTTAGTTCTTTGCAAATCTGTAACTCCAAAGTCTCGCATGATGGCAAACATAACAAAGTAAACACAACTAGGGAAAGAACACAGCCACAAACTTCCTGAAGTTAGTGATTGCCGTGCATAATGCCATACAGATATCCACCAGCCATAATGAAGGATACAAACGACACAACACCAGCAGGAAATACTTTTCCAGATTTTTTAAACCGGGAGCCCATCATTCCAAGAAGAGCGCCTGAACATCCCAAGCCAATAGATGACGCCAAAACTGGGTTAGTTGGAAGCTGGGTGTAGACATAGTACAGTACTGAGGCTGAAGCTCCTCCAGCAATCAGTGACATCTGGCTGCCGCTCTTCAAATACCCTACTGCTCCACCGGCGCCAACCAAGAAAGCATAACCTAGTGTAAATTTCTGGAGTTCTGCCATATGACAGTTAACTATCGAATTTAAGCCTATAAATCACAGAATAGATCTCAAAAAGTTGGGTGACTAATTTAATGCTTTCCCAGAGCCCGAGGTCTTAACAATTTCCACAAAAATCAGTCTTCCATCAACTATCTGCGATGCCATACGATAAGAAACATGCAATATCAATTATGGAGTATCACAAAATAAAAACGGATAAATGACAAACTTTTATCTAATTTGACAAATAGTGTTCCGTATACAGGGTTTTTGACTATGTACTCCTTAAAAGAAAAACCAAGTGTTAAAAGATAAATAATCAAATACACCATATGAGCTCCCAAAGGACAATCATTTTCACGAAAGTATACTATTGACAATCAGAACTAGACAATCCAAAAGTGGCTATAATAAAAGAACGACCATTTTCTGAACACTACAAAGGCACCGGCACTAGAGCATGACAGCAATCGAAATCATATCCCCGTTCCAGGGAAATCGTTCACAGCTTATGCTAAGTTGAATACTTGAACTCCCATCATGAGCATATACAAGCATTCTTATCTCAGCTTGAAGGTAATAGATTCAAATCAATGACAACCACCTTTTCTTAGCCAATCAGAATTGTTTAGTATTACATCCAACAATCAAAACGATGGCAAGATCATTCAAGAATTAAGCCAAATAACAAGAGTAATACATTAACAGAGAAATACAGCTTATTCAACTACGACACTGAAGAATATATGTATACCCTTCCATTTAGAGAGTTGAGAGCAATTTGAGCATCAGTTTCAGACTCAAATGAGACAAATCCAAATCCTTTAGGCCTTTGTGTTCTTGGGTCTATAACAAGCCTAGCTGCAACCAATTAAATCACATTATCATTACCATTTATCAAAATTAACCTTCAAATCAACAATATATTTTCCAAAAATTAAGCAAAAATGACCCATAATCTATAATAATAGAATAAAGAAAGCCTTTTTACAGCTACCACCTTCAGTAATTTTGCCAAATGGTGAAAAAATCCTCTTTAATTGTTCAGTTGTTGTGTAAAATGATAATCCTGCAAAACACAACTAATCAAAACCTAAAGTATGTTCTCAGCTATCAACCAAACAAAATAATTAATTAATTACAGAATAGTTAAGGTTTAAGACACAAAAAGATCAGATTTTTAATGTGCCAAAATAGAGTTAGAGAACTTACTGCTAACAAAAAGATTTCTAGACATTTAGGGTTTAAAGAGAGCACTTCATTTTAGGTTATACTTGAGGAAAACGCTCTGTATATATGATTAGGATGTGTTTGGTGTAGATCATAAAACTCAGAGGGGAAAATCAATGCTTTTGATGGTCTACTCTTTTAGTCTCTTTGGGCGCAACATTATACACAGGGGGATCCACTATACACACACCCAAATAGTGATTTTCTATAGGAATAAATGATTATTTTATCTTCCTATTTAACTCCCTCATATACTATACTTTTAAATAGGGAATCAAAATCGTTATTTGATGCTATAAGAAAGCTAACACATTCTACTAAGTCATCTCATCAACCTCCTATCATCCATTCTCTACACAACAAAAATAAAACACAAAGAAACTCATCTCCCACCCCTTCCAAAACCGAGAACAATATATGGAGGAGGACCTCCATTTTTACTTCCATCTTTGTTGATTGTTAGCTCAAGTTAATCCTCATTCCATTCTCTACAACATTTCATTCCTTAAGGTATAAATCTTAAGCTATTCTTTGTGTATTTTATAGTTAAAAATCTGAGTTGACTTTTTATACATTTGGTTGACCACGAATTTTATGATGAAATATTAATATGCACATAGTGTAGATGTTATAACATGATGTATAAACATATTTTATGAGATTATTTTGTGATGGATCATGATTTTAAAAATGGTTTGACTTTGGTCAACTTTATAAAGTTTGCATCTTTAACTAAATAAAGTTAGTATATGCCTATGGATGATAATTAAACTATGTTTGATGATGGTTTGGATTATCGATTTTATCTATGTTGATTGTAAAGATAAAAACGTATATATAATAAACGTGCCCAGAAAATTATGAAATTTTATATAACTGTAAATCTTCTGATTATGAACACACGGCAACAAGAATTGCTGGATTTGGTTCTGTTTTAAATTTATTATGATTTTCGCAAGATATATAGTTGAAAAGTGTTTTTAAATATGAAAGAAATACTAAACGATTGAGAAAATAAAAAATATTTTATGGCGAGTTTACCTACTGTATTAGGAGTAGTTACACAAAAGATTGAGGTGTTTTGGATTTGTTTACTATTTTTAATGAGATAATTACTGAAACGGGATTTGAATAAAAATGATGTATTGTTTGAACTCCAGATTAAAGGTGAAATATTTCCAGTAATATTAAGAGTCTAACGAAGCTTTGTTTCAAAGATGGTGATTTTTAAGGATGGTTTGCTATTTACTATTTCAATTTTTGGATGTGAAATGACGTAGAAAGGTATTTAAATATAAAAATTAAATGGTTTCGGATGTTATAAATTAGAGGGATGATTTTCCTTAGTTTCATATGTTAAGATAATTTTAATTTTCTGGTTTCATGAGTTTTAAAAGTGTTTTGGTAATTATTTTGAATTTTGGAATAAAAAGAGGTTATAAATGGTTTTAAATGAGAGAAAATAGCAAATGGGAGAGAAATATATTTTGGGCAGCAACTTTGGTCTTAAAACTGATATTTTGGGTTATAAAAAAATTATTTGGATGATTGAAATGGTGTTTAATTATTATTTGAGATTATTATTGATATAAAGGCCATAACTAGTTTTAAATGGGTAAAAATTAAAATATTGGTTGAAAATCATCCATGGGCAGTACAGTTACTATTTTTAGGGTTAAAATAATTATATAAGTGTTTATAAAATGTTTTGAACAAGTGTATACACTTACGAAGTCAAAGGGTATTTTGGTCATTTCATAATTTTGACATGGTTTAATCTCTGGAAATGATTTTCAACATTGGGGCATGTCGGGGTGCATAAATAATGAGCCTAAATGAGAAACCAACCTTAAGAGGTATAAATAGTGGGAAAACCGAGTCAAGGGCAAAATGGTCATTTCATCGGAGATAGATTATTAACACGCGTTTACACTATCTACGAGTTTAGGAAGGGCACGCAAGGAATATAAAGGTGTACGCTATGCTCTAGCATCAGGTATGAGTACTTATCTCACGGTTGACTGTATGCGATATATTCTGTTTATGCGAATTGCTATATATGTATGTTGTGGTTCTATATGACGTGTTAGTTGAATTGTCGATCATGATATGATGAGTTGTTGAATTGATATATAATGAGTGTTGAGTTGCTAAATTGATATGATTACACTTATATGTTGAAATCCGGTGCGCAAATGTTGATATTCCCAGCTATGACTGGATGGCGCATATTATAAAACCCCTATGTCGACGGGCGTATGGGTCTCCCTGCAGGACGAGTTGTTGTTGTAGAGATGAATTGTAGTATAACCCAGCTATATGACTGGATGATTACCATCTAAAAGGATGGATTGTTGTTAAACCCATATATTGATGTGGACGATAGCCCACTTAACTTGATTATTAAGTTGATACTATAGTTGATGAGTTGATTCGATAAAGGTTGAGATGACATTAGATACGTGAGTTGTGAAGATGGTATATTTATATTGAGATGATATTATGTTGCTTATTTTAGTTGACGTTTCTTATATTACTATGTGTACTTCGTTGTTCCTTTATATTAGTATGTTGTCAGATAATTGAAGGTAAGTTGTCCCTACCCACTTCTACATGTATCTTTACCCATGAACATAATGTGTGGTATACACCACCAATGTGGTAAATATTCACCAGATTTATAGCTGACACCCCCGTCCTCTAGATTGACAGTTGGTCCTAAAGAATTGAACGTTGAAGTCTAGTAGCTGCGTATCGTTAGAACTTGGAGGTGAGACGGTGGTGGCTAGAAGTTCTTAACAGTCATTCCCAATGATGTTTTTGTTGTCTTGGAACTTATCAATCGTTATTGTCATTTCTAAAACTATCATTTTGAAACTTGGTTGTATTTTCTGAATGTTGTATTTCGGTGGTTGTTACTTTACCACGATGGATATTATTTTCTAATTATCAAATGAAAACGTTTTAAGTTGTCATCCATCGACTGGTGACTATGATGTTACATGATGCTGATGATCCCAACCTCAGGGGGGCCCACCTAAGACAGGTCGTTACATAACATTAGTCTAATAACATCATACAATTCCGATTGGTGTAAATTTGTTTTTATGTGTGGTAAGTAAAAGTTGATGAAGAGTGGTAGTTTTTTGCCCAGAAGCCGTGGCAGAGTTTTGGATCAATATGTTCTATTGAATTTTTTAAATTTGATGACCATTTGCATGATTTGATGATAAATCCATTACAAAGCAGATTAAAAAAAAAAATTACTTTTTAATTTTTTTAAAGAATTATCTTGCAAAAATTTATTGACAACTTTTGAAAGAATTTATAATTTATTCATAAGTTATTTGAGTCACATGTGCAGTTTACGAAATATAGTTATTGGAAACTTTAGAAATAATAACATATTTCAAATAATTACTTTTTTTAAGGGAGCTAAGAGTGAATAATAGAGAAAAATTTAAGGGAGCTGATGCACATGCTTTAAGAGCATTCGCAGCAGATTACTTAAAAAATTTCCTAAGAGCATTCGCAGCAGATTACTCAAAATAATTACCTAAAATTTACTCCTTAAATTACTTTTTTATTTTTAGGGGATTGATCTAAATTTTGGTACAAAATCAAATTTTCTATTTTTACACCAATCTCAATAGAATAATGGCAAAATGGAGGAGATAGATGGATGCAAAGATGAAAAGTTGGAGCGAAAATGAAGAATATAATATTTTAATGAGAAAGTATATTTTTGAGGAGGGTGTAGAAATAAGGTTGGTGGACTTTGGTGGGAAATTGCTTTGAGATTTTTTATACAATAGGGCATTTGATATTTTGTATTTTTACACTTCTTACAACTTTACTATTCTATATATAAAATGAGGAGGTGTTTGCGTCATCTATTGCAAATGCTCTTAAATCACTTTTTCACTTTTAGGGTATTGATCTAAATTTTGGTACAAAATCAAATTTTCTATGTTTACACCAATCTCAATAGAATAATGGCAAAATGGAGGAGATACATGGATGCAAAGATGAAAAGTTGGAGGGAAAATAAAGAATATAATATTTTAATGGGAAAGTATATTTTTGAGGAGGGTGTAGAAATAAGCTTGGTGGACTTTGGTGGGAAATTGTTTTGAGATTTTTTATACAATAGGGTATTTAATATTATGCATTTTTACACTTTTTACAACTTTACTATTCTATATATAGAATGATGAGGTGTTTGCGTCATCTATCGCAAATGCTCTTAAATCACTTTTTTATTTTTAGGTGATTGATCTAAATTTTGGTACAAAATCAAATTTTCTATTTTTACACCAATCTCAATAGAATAATGGCAAAATGGAGGAGATACATGGATGCAAAGATGAAAAGTTGGAGGGAAAATGAAGAATATAATATTTTAATGGGAAAGTATATTTTTGAGGAGGGTGTAGAAATAAGCTTGGTGGACTTTGGTGGGAAATTGTTTTGAGATTTTTTTATACAATAGGGCATTTGATATTTTGCATTTTTACACTTTTTACGACTTTACTATTCTATATATAGAATGAGGAGGTGTTTGCGTCATCTATTGCAAATGCTCTTAAATCACTTTTTTATTTTTAGGGGATTGATCTAAATTTTGGTACAAAATCAGATTTCCTATTTTTACACCAATCTCAATAGAATAATAGCAAAATAGAGGAGATAGATGGATGCAAAGATGAAAAGTTGGAGGGAAAAATGGAGAATATACTATTTTAATAGGAAAGTACATTTTTGAGGAGGGTGTAAAAATAAGCTTGGTGGACTTTGGTGAGAATTTTTTTTGAGATTTTTTATACAATATGCATTTTGTTATGAATATAGATGTCTTTTGGTTTAGAGATATTGATTATGTAATAAGTATATCCATTAGTTATGTGACCATTAGTATCTTATGAAGAAGCCTATAAATAGGACTTCAACACATTGTATTGACACTCTTGAAGAATGCAATAAGATAATACTTTCTCCCTCTATCTTGTTTCTATCTTATTTTATTATCTGTATTGTACTTTATTTATAACACGTTATCAGCACGAGTCTCTAACCAACTGAGGTAACACTCAACCTTCAACATATTTAATTTTATTATCGATATCGAAATCCATTAAAGTTTTTTTAAGGTTATACACTGTAATGTTTACCTCACGTTTTTTATTGAAGCTTACGGTGCAAATTTTTTATGTTATTATCACTACCGAATTTCAGTTAACATTATGAGTACTCTAATTTACAATAACAGTGTGAGTACTCCAATTTACATTACCATTACCAAATAATGTAGTAATAATACTTGGTTCATTGTTTAGAACTTTATTTACAAATTGTTGCTGTGACGAACTGAAGATTGAGTACCGATATTCGATGGAAACCAATATGCAATTATATATTGTTATAGTACTGAAATTAATCGGTACAGAAGACGATTATCAAATATCTAGATCTCAAAGATTTAATGCTAAAGTAATGTGATATGATTTATCGATCACAGTTCAAGACAATTTGTATTTATTTGTCCAGAAGACAATTTGTTTATATTTGTCTAGAAGTCAATTTATTTATATTTGTCCAGAAGACAATTTGTTTTTATTTCTCTAGAAGATAATTTGATTTTATTGTCCAGATGACAATTTATATTTGTCCAGAAGACAATTACTTATACATTCGATACAGTGTCGATTACTTTTATGATTTAATTTTATATATGTTGATGTCGATTAATTTTATTATATTTATACGTATTGTATAGTTCATATATTACATTTGTATGTTCTATAACAATGTCAAAATTGTTATAGTTAATCGGTCCAGAAGATGATTATAAAATATCTAAATCTTAAAGGTTTATAGTTATATTAATGTGCCTAAATCTGGGAGATTTATCGATAAGTTAATTGGTTATATACGTGCCAAATTATATATATTGCCTTATATATAATTCTCATATTGTATTACATATTAATTATCATATGGTATCTCACTTCATATTATGTATAATTTAAATATCACTTTGATTTATTATATATAATTTTTATGCATATTATTTATGTTGTTATCTATGATGCGTGATACATAATATTGAAATTAATCGTTCCAGAAGACGATTATCGAATACCTAAATCACGGATATTTGTCATTAAATGAACTTGATTTTTAGATCAAGGCACAAAAGAATATTCTAGAAGATAATCGTTCAAACAATAAATATTTCATCCCTGGAATGATGAAAATATCTCTAGATTCTTTGATATTCACAATTAGTCCAGGAGACTTGTGAAAATATTTATTTTGGAGTGTTTACACTCGCAATCAGTCTCGAAGACTTGGCTATGTATCGAAATACGGAGAAAAATTTGTGATTACTAGTAAAGAATACTAGTCCTTATTTTATTGAGAATAAGATATATGGAATCTTATGGATCACTTATGACACTAAAGGACTCATATAAGTTTAAAAATACACTTCAATATACATGCTTTGTTTTTGAAATACATACGACCAATTAATGGTCCAGAAGTACCTTACATATTGTATAACATTGTTACTATTGAAATTGTGGTGGTATTTTTATACCCGATGATGTCAAATATATAAAGGGTCTATTATCACACCCCTGAAATGGTGATTGTTGTCATATAAATTTTATATGTACAAATTATTTATTGATCTCGGTCAACTTAATTGAATAAATTTATAGTTATACATATGAGAAAACCAAAAAAAAAAAAATACAAATATATTATTGAAGGCTCTGGAAGAGCTAGTAATTTCTAATATTGTAACAAAATTATTGAAGGCTCCAGCAGAGCTAATATTTTTCAATAATTTAAACAAAATTGATTTGAAGGCTCTCGAAGAGCTAGCATTTTTCAATAATATAACAAAAGTATTGAAGACTCTAGAAGAGCTAATATTTGACAATAGTACAACAATGTCAAGTCAAGACTCTTGAAGAGTTAATTATTACGTGAGCAATTTCAATTGGAGGTTCTAGAAGAGCTAATATATTAAAATAATGTAAGTCAATTGAAGGCTCTCGAAGAGCTAATGTATTATTACTTGGAATATATACCTATTTGTATCAAACCTGGAGTTTGAGATTTATGATAACTTTGTTATTTTGTATGACCGGTTAGACCATCCCGGATCATGTACGATGCGAAGAGTAGTAATATGAAACTCAATTGAATGCTCACTAGAGAGTCAATTTATTTATCAAGTTTAAAGAGTTTTGTGAGCTACATGTTGTAATTCCCAGTTGATTGTTAGGGGGCATGTTGTAGTACATGCATACACCCTTAATTGGTTGTTGGGAAATGTTATACTACGTGCAGTTACACATGTTCCGCATCAAGCCGAAAAGTTATCATACAACTCCCCTTATATAGTTGGTTTGGTCAGAAACCATATGTAATACCCTTGAAATTAGATCGTGCGTCGTATAATTTCAACGACTTGCACGATGGATGAGTGATTCATCAAACCTATAAGGTATAGACATTTATATACTCGGAAATAGTAATTTTCCGTTGTAATGTATCAATGTTTTCAACATTGAGGGGGAGAGAATATACAACTGGAAAATTATACTGAAATATCCTTATGATCCTCAAAATGAGTAAATATGAACCAAAAGTTCAAAGGATAAATATGAACAAGAAGTTCAAAGGACATTTATGAACCACAAGTTCACTACCAAACAAATTTCTGACTTCAAAATAATAATGAAATTGTATACCAGTTGTAAAGCTCAAGTTAGAGTGAAGGTTCCTGAAGAACCATTATATATCGAATAGTTCCACCATCTGAAATCTAAAATAATAAATATTTGATGATGGTCTAGAAGATGAACACCTCCAGAAGAGGTAGATGACTAATATATCTCATGAATAAGTTAAAGATATTACAAATGTCTGAAAGACATTTACATACTAATATTCATGAATATAATGAGATCTCAATTATCTTGAACATGGTGGAACGAGAAAGGAAAATGAGATTGTCGACAAGAAATATTGCATACAAATGAAAAACTTTATATGATGCAAACAATATGAGGATCTTAAGTCTTTAAGTGAATAAACATATATTTATGAATGGCCAAACAGAAAAGACGCAATCAAGAGTAAACTAAACTTATTGTATAATGTGAGAAATTTAGACATGAAGTCTAAGAAAATATGATACGGTTACAGTTATATTGGGTATTGCTAAACTCACTATACAATTGAGAAATTTAGACCTGAAGTCTAATGAAACATGAAATTAGTGCATTATATGTGTTAGGTGGGTACTTGTGAAAATAACTGAAGTAAGTTTTGTCACAAAGTATTGGTACCCTGATGCACTAAATGATTTCTAAGGTGTCACAACACGCCTATTGATAAAGGGTATTAAAATTGTATTTGTTTGGTAGCAACAAAATATATCCTCTTGAAATGCGTATACGACTTATATTATAGCATGCTAAGAATAAGTATACATGAAAACATGTAAAGAGATGTATGATGCATGAAGCACATATCTGTACATTTATGGTGCTTGAAGCACATATATATATGTTCCCGGGAACTTAACTCAGTTGAGTTAATATGATAAATACTTGAATAAAGTGAAAGCCATCCGGAAGATGAATTACAGTTCGAACTGCATTGTTAGACATTTTTGCATTGTCTTTCTATTTAATTTCACGTGAATATATAAATCTATCGATAGTATGTCATATATGCTTTATTTTGCAGAATTATTACATGCAATGTGATTATATGATATATTTGTTTGTTTATTGTGTGGGGTCAAACGTTTGAGTTAATTTGTGTGAGTTGATGTGAATCTTACATATCTTTATTTGATGACTTATATAATTATTCTTGTTGATAACCTGAATATTCATGATACCACTGAAGATCCGATTCTAAATTATTGAAAGTCCAGAAGAGTTCTCAATTACTAAATTATCATGAACAAATAGCGCAGTAACTCTAGAAGAGTTCTCAATTGCTAGAAAATCATCTACAAAAAGTATTTGGAATCAGATACCTTGTAAAGGTGTATCCAAGCTAATTCAGCTTGGTCTTGAGGATCGAAAGATATGAATTTGGTCTTGAAGAATCAATTCTAATGTATGTTTTATAAAGGAACACATGATTGTGCGACCATGCAAGATAAGTGATAATGGCATGATTTAGACATGTTACTGATGATTTCATCAGGGGGAGACATGATATGCATTGTACTCTTTTTCCCTTCACCGAGTTTTTTCCCATTGGATTTTCTTGGTAAGGTTTTTAATGAGACAATTACTTGAGGCATATCTAAGGAGAAATAACTCTCTTTTTCCACTAGGTTTTTGGCCACAAGGTTTTCCTATTGACTAATTAACCAAAGAAGGTTATAAAAATGATATTACATGATTGAATGTAAAGGTGAGGAAGCTAATTTACGATAATGAAAGTATTATTGGAATTCTTGAAGAGCATCCAAAATTAGTAAATTTATTGAAGAACAAATTTGCTATAAAATATTATTGATATGTTTCATTGAGCACCTGGAATGTTATATATCATTAGATATGAATAAATGCGCATTATTAATATGAAGAGAAAATGCAAAAGAATTATTTGGTCATGAAGTACCATATAATATATACTAAAGAAGTTATATGTCTTGTTTGTCATACAAAATCTCAATTAAGATATTGAGGTAGAGTACACCATTTATCAACACAAAAGTTTAGAGGAATTTAAATGCACAATAGATATGTGATTGTTCCAGTAGAACATATTCAATTTTTTGGAAAACTGGTTGTGCAGATGCATAATACTTATATGTTATATGTTGAAAGATCACATACAAAGTGAATATTTGGTGTTGATCTATTTCATTGAGTTTTATAAAACACTATATTAACACGCATAAATTTTAAATACACGAAGAAAATTGTGAATGCATTTGATTGATAAAATTGATCCAGAAGATCATATTACTTGTGTTTTGTAATATGAAAATTGGTCCCATTGACCTTGATTGAGAAAATGATTTTGCAAGTATGACACAACCGAATAAGGATGTATCAAATGGGATATAACAAAACATATCATCAAAGCTCTTCTTTATGGATAACGAATGTTACATCGGTTCATGTAACAATTTGGAAAATGTTATCACTAAATTACTCTCTACCTCAACATTCGAAAGATCATCCAAGGTATAGGACTACTTCAACTAAATGATGTAAAATGATGTGGTCATGAGGGGGAGTTCGTACGCGTTGTACTCTTTTTCCTTGATCCAGGTTTTGTCCCAAAACGGGTTTTCCTATCAAGGTTTTAATGAGGCAACATTATATGCGTATATTGGGAATGATGCACTCTTTTTCCTTCACTAGGATTTTATCCTATAGACTCCTGTAACCATGACATATTTGCTTACTTGAAACATAATCCCTTTCAAAACAAAAAAATGATTAATTTCAAAAAACACAAAAGTCTTTTTTTACGAGGTACTATACAAATAGAAGTTTCTATTTGTTTGTTACGAAACCGACCATAGATCAATTCCCTTTTTTATTTCGCGGAGTATTGACTACTCCCCCAATTCTGAGTTTCATGTTACTCTTCTCAAGCGACATGTCAGGTCCAGGGCATCCCAATTGGATTGACTGGGATGACAGTTTCTTATTACGAATCTGCAAAATCATAATTTCGATCAAATCACACTGCGCTATAAGGTTTTTCCTAGTAAGGTTTTAACGAGGCATGTTCTTGATTATTAGACATCTAAGGGGGAGTGTTATGAATATAGATGTCTTTTGGTTTAGAGATATTGATTATGTAATAAGTATATCCATTAGTTATGTGACCATTAGTATCTTATGAAGAAGCCTATAAATAGGACTTCAACACATTGTATTGACACTCTTGAAGAATGCAATAAGATAATACTTTCTCCCTCTATCTTGTTTCTATCTTATTTTATTATCTGTATTGTACTTTATTTATAACACATTTGATATTTTGCATTTTTTACACTTTTTACAACTTTACTATTCTATATATAGAATGAGGAGGTGTTTGAGTCATCTATTGCAAATACTCTAAGCTTTGGTGGGAACTGGGAACTTTTCTTGTGTTGGTACATTGCATGTACGGTTGGAAAAAGTTTTTCACTAAACCAAGTGTTAACAACAATGCATTTAATGAGGCTATATTCAAACATGCATTGGACAAAAGATTAATCAAAGTCAACTCCTCTAAGAAGATCCGAAGGTGATTAATGCAGAATATATGATGCTGACGAAGGTGATTAATGCAGAATATATGATGCGGACGAAGGTGATTAATGCAGAATATATGATGCGGACGTAGGTGATTAATGCTGAATAAGAGAAGTTAATAATACGGACTATCACCAAAGACCGAGTTGGTTAGTAATTAAATGCAAACAAGGTGCGGACAAAGTCAAACAATCAAGCATTTAATAGGAGGATCACCGAAGACCAAGATGCGGACAAAGTCGAGCAATCAAGCATTAAATAAGCGGATCTTTGTCAATCAAGTATTCATTGACGATTGACTGAAAGCATAATAAGCGGATCTTTGTCAATCAAGCATTCATGGACGATTGACTGAATTAAAGATTTGAGGAGCCTACGCCTAGTATAAAAGGAGACAGTGTATCACACTTGTTCTCACACCTTTTAGTCGATTGTATTCATATACACACCTAAAGAGCTTTTAAGCAAAAGGTTTGTGTTCTAGGCGTCCTTTGTATAGAAGCAATTATCTAGCTTCTATACTGATTGTACAGTTGTTATTTTTATAACAACAGTGAGGAGTTTGAGTTTGTAAACCATCTTATAAACGATTAGGGAAGCCTATATTTGAAAGGCATAGATAGGGCGAGAGAGAGTATGTGGGCATACTAATAAGTCCCTCCTTGTAAGCGTCCTTTTGATATAGTGGAGTTTTTCCCTTGGGCAGGCTGCCCCCCAGAGGTAGGTGCATTTGCACTGAACTGGGTTACCATTTCTTGTGTGTGATTTATATTTGTGTTATATATCTGTTAATCCAATTGTCGTAACAACTGGAATAACAAACGGTGTGAAGAGTAAACTTTCAATTGGTATCAGAGCCAAAGCTCGATATACAGAGTTCACAAAGATCCGTACTGTTCACACAACGAGATGACACACTCTAATCAATCACTCAGACCACCAGATCTAAATGGAAGTAACTATAGCTATTGGAAAAACAAGATGACAATCTATCTCAAGTCACTTGAGAAAAGGACATGGACGGTGGTTGTAAAAGGATGGGAACCACCCACCAAGATAGTAAACGGTCAAATTGTGCTTAAAGACGAAGAGGAATGGACCGATCTCGAGTCGGATCTGGCACTGGCAAATAATCGAGCCATGAATGCATTGGGTTCATGTGTTGACGAAAATGTTTACGAACTGATTACCATGGAAACAGTGGCCAAAAACGCATGGGACATTCTTCAGAATACCTATGAAGGAACATCCCAAGTAAAGATAGCTCGTCTACAGCAATTGGCTTCAACATGGGAATCCATGAAAATGAAAGACGATGAAACCATCAAGGAGTATGGATTTCGGGTGACCAAAATTGCCACTGAATGCGCATCACTTGGAGAGCCGATGAGTAAGGAAAAAATGGTCAGAAAAGTTCTTAGATCTCTACCAGCTCGATTTGCTGGAAAAGTTCTGGCAATAGGGGAAGCTCAAGACTTGACCACGTATCGGCTAGATGTTCTGCTTGGGAATTTGGATACCTATGAGAAGGAGCTCAACATTGAAAATGAAGGGAACAAGAGCCTTGCTCTCAAGATTGATTGTAAGGATGCTACCTCAAAACCAGAGTCCTCAATGGAGAAAAGTCCTGGTCTTACTGAGCAGATTGGAATGCTGGTCAAAAATTTTAATAAAACGTTTAAACGTATCAACAAGAAAGGGAATGATGCCCGTGAATACCAAGGACCCCGAGAGAAAAGAGAAGATAGGTTCTCCAAAGGAGGTGAGAACAAATTCTCAAAGGGAAGTAGCTCGACATACAAAAATGGGAACAAAGGAAAAACCATCCAATGTCGAGCATGTGAAGGTTTCGGTCACATTCAATCAGAATGTCCTACATTCTTGAAAAGACAACACAAGAATTATTGCACCACATTCTCTGATGACTCAGATGATGATGAGGTAATTGCTTTCATCACGATAGCAAATGTACCTGAGCAGGAGAAACCGGTTGTTAATAACAACGGGAACGACAGTGATGAAGAGGCTGAAATCACTCATGAAGAACTGGTAGCTGACTATGAGAAACTTTTTCATAGCTGGACTAAACTAACTGAGGCCTATCTTGCTATCACATCAGAGAAAGGCAAAAGTGATGAAAGGAATAAGGAATTGATTCAAGAAAACAAGTATCTTAAAGATAAGATTGGAGTCCTCGATGGGCAAATCCAGACTATGGAAAGAGGTATTAAGATGATGAATTCAAGCACAAATCTTCTCGATGAGATACTGGAAAAAGGAAGAACTCATAAGAGTACCAGTGGGATAGGTTATTGGAAAGATCAAGGATATCATCACAACCAGAGAAACTCTAAACCCAAGTGGAGATGTTATCACTGTGGGAAAAAGGGACACATAGCTCCTTACTGCTACAAATTGTATGGAAAGGGAGGAAACAGGTATACACAGGATAACAAAAAGACTTGGAAACCTAAAACAAAAACTATCTGGGTTCCCAAGAAACAGACTATTGGAAATGTTGTCCTTACCTCTCTGAAAGCTACAACTTGGGAAGGTTGGTATTTTGATAGCGGTTGCTCTCGACACATGACTGGTAACCATAGTTATCTATCAAAGATTAAATCTGTGAAGCAATCACATGTCACATTTGGTGGAGGGGCCAAAGGAACAATTGTAGGAAAAGGTGTACTAAATGTCCCTGGTCTACCACAGTTAAGCAATGTGTTGCTAGTAAAAGGTCTAACAGCCAACCTCATCAGTATAAGCCAGCTGTGCGATGATGGCATGGATGTACAATTTAGCAAGAGTGCTTGTGAAGTAAGAGACATAGATAACCATCTGCTCATGAAGGCTGAAAGATCCAGTGACAATTGTTATCAATGGCCAACACAGAAGGCTTTAAGTTGTCACACTACTCATGAAGCAGAGTTATGGCACAAAAAATTGGGGCACACTCACTATAGAAATCTCCAGAAACTAGTCCAAAAAGAACTGGTCAGAGGACTCCCTAAGCTAAACATTCACACAATTCAATGTTCTGAATGTCAAGTTGGCAAGCAAGTGAAAGTGTCTCACCAACAGTTACAACAAGTGGTATCTGATCGACTACTTGAACTAATGCATATGGATCTAATGGGGCCCATGCAAGTGGAAAGTATTGGAAGAAAAAGATATGCCTATGTGATAGTCGATGACTATTCCAGATACACATGGGTGGTGTTTTTGCGTGAAAAATCTGAGTGTTTTGATGCATTCTACAAGCTGGCTACTCAGGTTCAAAATGAACAAGAAGTCAAGATCATTCGCATCCGGAGCGATCATGGTAAAGAATTCAAGAATAGCAAATTCAATGACTACTGTACCTCCCAAGGAATTCACCATGAATTTTCTGCTCCAATCACTCCACAACAAAATGGTATTGTGGAAAGGAAAAATCGAACTCTCCAAGAAATGGCAAGAGTACTACTACATGCGAAGAATGTACCTTTGAAATTTTGGGCTGAAGCTATCAACACTGCCTGTTATATTCATAATCGCATCAACCTTCGGCCAGGCACACTGCAAACACAATATGAAATATGGAGGGGGAGAAAGCCGAATGTACAATATTTTCATATCTTTGGCAGTGAATGTTACATTCTGACTGACCGAGAACATAGGCAGAAGTTTGATGCAAAAGGCGAGAAAGGCATCTTCCTTGGATACTCCTCAAATAGTAGAGCTTTTCGAGTATTTAATATTCGAACCAACACTATTATGGAATCCATAAATGTAAAAATAATGGATGAAGTGATAGTAGATGAAGTGGTTGATGCCATACCTGTTGAAACGAGGGATACACCTAATAAAGAAAAAGGATCGTCCTCAGAAGATACTGAAGAAGATACTTCCTCAGTCTCAGACGATACTGAAGATACTGAATCTGTCAGTGTTGAACCACCTGCTCGTATCCAAAGAAATCACCCAAAGGAAGCAATTATTGGGGTCATTAATGAAGGCAGAATCACAAGAAAGAAGGATAGAGTGGATTACAAAAAGATGGCTGGAATGTTAAGTGAAACATGCTTTATATCCAAGAATGAACCACAAAATATAAAAGCAGCTCTTCTAGATGAACACTGGATACTAGCCATGCAAGAAGAGTTAGCCCAGTTTGAAAGACATGAGGTATGGAAATTGGTCCCTAGAACTCCTGGGTTGAATGTTATAGGAACAAAATGGATTTACAAAAATAAGAAAGATGAACAAGGCAACATTGTTAGAAACAAGGCAAGACTTGTTGCCCAAGGGTATACTCAGGTTGAAGGGCTTGACTTTGAAGAAACATTTGCCCCTGTAGCCAGACTTGAAGCTATCAGACTCATGCTTGCGGTTGCTTGTCATTTAAAGATCAAATTGTATCAAATGGATGTAAAAACAGCATTTCTAAATGGTGTTGTCCAAGAAGAAGTGTATGTTGAGCAACCCAAAGGATTTGTGTGTCCTAACAATCCTGACCATGTGTACAAGTTGAAGAAAGCCTTGTATGGATTAAAGCAAGCCCCACGTGCTTGGTATGAAAGACTCACTGAGTATCTTTTGAAACAAGGATATACTAGAGGAGGAGCAGACAACACATTGTTCATACACAAGGAGAAAGGAAAGCTACTTGTGGCACAAATATATGTTGATGACATCATCTTTGGAGGAATGTCAAACCAGTTGGTACAACAGTTCATTCAACAAATGGAGTCAGAATTTGAAATGAGCATGGTAGGAGAACTAAAACACTTTCTTGGGTTCCAAATCTATCAAAAGAAAGAAGGGATATATCTGAACCAAGCAAACTATGCCAAGAATATCATTTCAAAGTTTGGAATGGACTCTTCTAAAGAGAAAAGGTCTCCTATGGCTACTCACATAAAAGTCACCAAGGATGAAAAAGGGAAAAGTGTTGACTCAAGCTTGTATAGGAGTATGATTGGTAGCTTATTGTACCTCACTGCCAGTAGGCCAGACATCACTCAATCTGTAGGAGTCTGTGCTAGATATCAATCAGATCCTAAGGAAAGTCACTTGTCCTTGGTTAAAAGGATCATCAAGTATGTCAAAGGGACCTACATGTATGGACTGTTCTATACAAATGACACTGAAAATAGCCTGATTGGTTATTGTGATGCTGACTGGGCAGGAAATCTTGAAGATAGGAAAAGCACCTCAGGAGGCTGTTTCTTTATGGGAAATAACCTAATCTCTTGGTTCAGCAAGAAACAGAACTCAGTGTCCTTGTCCACAGCTGAAGCTGAGTATATATCTGCTGGAAGTAGTTGTACACAATTGCTATGGATGAAACAAATGTTAAAAGAGTATGGAATTGACCAGGACACCATGACTCTTTATTGTGACAACATGAGTGCTATAAGCATCTCCAAAAATCCAGTGCAACATAGCAGGACAAAGCACATTGACATAAGGCATCACTTTATCAGAGAGTTAGTTGAAGAAAAGATTGTGCACTTAGAGCATATTACTACTGACAAACAATTAGCTGACATATTTACCAAAGGGCTAGATATAAATCAATTTGAGTATCTAAGAACAGCCCTTGGGTTGTGTGTTATGGAGGAATAATCTCAGAGATTAAAAGTTGTTATAACTGTTAGTGGTCATTTGTTATAACAACTGGTACTGAGACCACAGGGGTACAAAAAGTTACAAAATTGGCGGTTTTATTTTGAAGGAATTAATTGCGTGTCAGTTATTGGACAGCTTTATGATTCAAAAAGGGAAGGCGGTTGGATTCTCAAACACCATTTACCATTATTACCAAAAACAACTTCCTTCCTAATTTCATCTCTTCCAAAAATCAAAAATCTCTCTGATCAAAAGAAACCAACAGCCCTAGCATTTGCAATGGCACCAAAAAGACGACCTTCCACTCCTTTTTGTGCAAAGACCTTCTTCGAAGCTATTCCGCTGCAAATGGTCACACCCGAGGATGAAGTTAGGGCTGCCAGGGAAGAAGAGGCAGAGGCTCTCAGGCGAACCAGGAGGGAAGAAGCAGAGGCTGTCAGGGTTGCTATGGAAGAGGCTGAGAAATTGAAACGGGCAGAAGCAGAAAAGGCTGAAAAAGCTAAGGCAAAGGTGTCTGAAAAGGAACCAATTTTGCGACTGACTTGGAAAGATGACGGTATGCCCATGAACCCTAATGTTGATGCATGTTCATCTATACCTGTTTCAAGTAGTTCCAATAAGCAATCAACTAGATCTGTCCCTATTGATTCTGTGAATTTAGAAAATTCTGATAAAAATGTTGGGGATAATTTGGGTGTGAACTCTGAGGATGCCACTATGGCTAGTGTGTTGGAGACTCTTAAAACTCAACAGGTCTTCACTAGGAAGAAGAGGATTTTGATGAAAAAGGGGAAACCTGTTAGAATTAAGAGGGCTGATAAGGAACCTGGAATGTCCTCTAAAGGAGAAACCAGGGTTGAGAATGTGCCTCCAACTGTTGAAACAAATGTGGAGGTTGAACAGAATGTGGAGAAAGGTGATGATGTGGAGGCTGGGCCCTCTAAACCTGGTGTGGTTAGAAGAAGAACCAGGTCTAGTATGAAGGGAGTAGAGCCCTCTGATTTAGATGAGTTGAATGATACTCTGGAGGAAATAGAGAAGAGGGCTGATAAGACTAAGAAGAAGAAGCAAACTGCTAAGGGGAAGGAACCTATCTCAGGAAAGAAGAAGGAAACCCCTCATGCCAAACCATCTGCTTCAACATCTGGTAAGGCTACTGTTTCAGCCCCTAAGGCCACTGATAAGGGAAAAAGGCCTGAAAAAGGGAAAACTGATGCCCCTGCCTCATCAAAGAAAAGAAAACTGGTTGATTCAAGTGATGAGGAGAATGAGAAGGGGAAATCTCAATTTGATGTAAGCAGGGGGAGAATAAATAAGAGAAGAGTGGCACATGTTGATGATGCCCCCTGTGATGGTGTGGACTTTGGAAGTGCTGATCAGAGGACAAAATGGAAATTTGTGTGTGCAAGGATCATCTGGCCAGAAAAGCACCTATCTGACACCACTTTGAACAACTGCACTTACATGAAAGTGTTAGAAGCAAGTGGTATAACATGTATGCTGGTGAGAAGGAAGCACTGGGCCAAACTGGTGAAGGAATTTATCAGTGCTATGACTGTTGAAATCAGGGATCCTACTCATGAAATGTTCTACAGAGTCCATCTCAGAGATTATGAGTTCATCTTCAGTCCCACTATTATCAATGCCTTTCTGGGAAGAGAAGATAAGGGAGAAACTGGCCAGCTGTTGAGGTTGAATGACATTGTGACAGAAATCACAGCAGGGGGAGTAACTCAATGGCCATCTAAGGGCTTACATCTGCCAGCATCTGCCTTGAGTCTTAAGTACTCCATTCTTCACAAGGCAGCCATATGTAGCTTGGTCCCATCAACAAACAGCACAAATATTAGTGAATTCATGGGAAAACAACTGTTTGTGTTAGGAACTGGACAGCTCAACTTTGGCCAAGTCATATTTGATCAAATTGTGGACCATGCCCTGTCCTTTGCAAAGAACAAGCCAATTGGGTTCACCAACTTGATCTGTGGCATACTGTTGGAGCAGAGGCCTGATTTGCTGAGTGAAGAGGATGGACCTGGAACAGAATCCAAGGCAGTTATCATCAGTGACAAGCTGCTGCATACTCACAAGGCTGATATTCCAGTGGAGAAGGTTGATCAACCACCACCTTTCACCTCCAATGATCCCACAGCACAGATTCTCATGGCTGTCTACTTGGCTGATAAGCAGAGGCTAACAGAAGAAATCCAGGCCAAGAAGCAGCAGCTTGCAAATGTGGACAGAAAGATCAAGGAGCTGGAGAGGACTGGTAGACCAAATGTTGCTACCAATGTTGCTGACAATGAACCAGTTGATGAACAGTCAGATGAGGAGTGAAGAATTTGATGAAGACCCTCTATTTTGGCTTTGGCTATGTTTTTATGCCAAATAGGGGGAGTAAATTGGGAACACTAAAAACTCTATCTTTTTATTGTTATGTTGTTTATGTTGAAGACTTTATGTGTGTGTTCCTATGTTTCATGTATCTTGAACATGAATATCTATTGTGCTCACTATCTAATCAGTGGAGCTGATCATCTATTAAGAAGACTGTTGATTAATCACTAAGCTTGGATCATCCTTCCTTACAAAAACAACAGGAGGTACTTGTCATGAAAAACTTACCCAAAGGGGGAGCTTGTTGGTACATTGCATGTACGGTTGGAAAAAGTTTTTCACTAAACCAAGTGTTAACAACAATGCATTTAATGAGGCTATATTCAAACATGCATTGGACAAAAGATTAATCAAAGTCAACTCCTCTAAGAAGATCCGAAGGTGATTAATGCAGAATATATGATGCTGACGAAGGTGATTAATGCAGAATATATGATGCGGACGAAGGTGATTAATGCAGAATATATGATGCGGACGTAGGTGATTAATGCTGAATAAGAGAAGTTAATAATACGGACTATCACCAAAGACCGAGTTGGTTAGTAATTAAATGCAAACAAGGTGCGGACAAAGTCAAACAATCAAGCATTTAATAGGAGGATCACCGAAGACCAAGATGCGGACAAAGTCGAGCAATCAAGCATTAAATAAGCGGATCTTTGTCAATCAAGTATTCATTGACGATTGACTGAAAGCATAATAAGCGGATCTTTGTCAATCAAGCATTCATGGACGATTGACTGAATTAAAGATTTGAGGAGCCTACGCCTAGTATAAAAGGAGACAGTGTATCACACTTGTTCTCACACCTTTTAGTCGATTGTATTCATATACACACCTAAAGAGCTTTTAAGCAAAAGGTTTGTGTTCTAGGCGTCCTTTGTATAGAAGCAATTATCTAGCTTCTATACTGATTGTACAGTTGTTATTTTTATAACAACAGTGAGGAGTTTGAGTTTGTAAACCATCTTATGAACGATTAGGGAAGCCTATATTTGAAAGGCATAGATAGGGCGAGAGAGAGTATGTGGGCATACTAATAAGTCCCTCCTTGTAAGCGTCCTTTTGATATAGTGGAGTTTTTCCCTTGGGCAGGCTGCCCCCCAGAGGTAGGTGCATTTGCACTGAACTGGGTTACCATTTCTTGTGTGTGATTTATATTTGTGTTATATATCTGTTAATCCAATTGTCGTAACAACTGGAATAACAAACGGTGTGAAGAGTAAACTTTCATCTTGGGATTTTTATATAAGACTCTTTTTCATATAGGCACCTGAACTTTCAATATGTTACCAAATCACTACTTGATGAACTCTTTTCACCAAATAGGCACCTGAAACATAGAAAAATAGCACATGAACTATTATTTTTCATATTTTCTGAATTGCACAGATTTCAATTTTTTTTGATGGAGGGCAAAATAGCCAAACAACACTTAAAACTAACTCAACCTAATTATAAACTAACTCAAACTATTAAAAAAAATTTCAAACACAATTAATTAAATTAAAAACAACATCTTTAACCATACAACCACCAAACGCCACCCAAAAAAGAGAACAACGAATGACCTAGTGGTTAGGAGGTCTTCCAGTGACTTAGAGGTCCTGGGTTCGATTCTCATTGTAAGGAGGAGGTGGGTGAATTTTCTTTTAAAAAAAAAAAAAAAAAAACTCCACCCAATAAACCATGAAACTAACCACTAAACTCCACCCAAAAAACCATCAAACTAACCACCAAACTCCACCTTCCAATTAACTAAAGGCCAAGCATTGTGCTCATATTTTTTTTTTGATAGTTATATAAGCTTTATTGGGAGAAGAAGATAAAGAGGAGCACTTTTTCATGTTTATTTTGCTAGTTGCCATTTGTTTTGGTCTATTGGATACTAATCAAATGAAATTGAATCTAGAATTGAAAGTTTGAACCTGTATGCTCGAGACTTTACCGACAGATAATTTCCTAGAAATTTGAGTAGTTACACTCTTAGCAATATAATAATTTTAATCTTATTGCTTTGTGCTCCTACTAAAGATGAAATTTATTGATGTTCTTGGGTGGTGAAATTTATTTTCTTTTAGAAAAAGTATGCAATCTTTGTTATTGTTGGATGATGAATATTGTGGATTTTTGAAAAAAGCTGCAAATTTTGGTGTTGTTGGGTGGCTTAGTCCAGATATGAAAATTCATCCAATGCACAATTGAGAATTATGTTGTATATACCCATTCTCACACAACAGTTGCGAAACTTGTGTTTGCAGGCCACAAACAGCAGATGGGTGGAGTTTGTGGTGTGTAAATAAGGAAATAAAGGTTTCTCCATCGGCACCTGAACTTTTCCCTTATTATTGGCATCCTTTAAGTGTTGTTTGACTATTTTGCCCTCTATTAAAAATTTAAAATATGAGAAATTTAAAAAATGTGAAAAACAGAAGTTTATGTGCTATTTTTATGCTCCAGGTGCCTATTTGGTAAAAAACGTTTATCAAGTGCTGATTTGGTAATATATTGAGAGTTCAGGTGCCTATATGAAAAAGCCTTTATATAATAGAGCATTTAATGTTTTGCATTTTTTACTCTTTTTCAACTTTACTATTCTAAATATAGAATCAGACAATAAGAAGTACTTTGAGAAGTCTCTTGCAAATGCTATAAACATGTCAAAATAGAGTTAATCATATAACCTAGTGGAAAAGACTTTTGCTAGTAAACAAAAGATTCTGGGTTTGAAACTCACTTCATCAGTACTTTACAAAAGATAAAAGAGAAAAAAATATCAAAATAAGGGGTTTTCAAGAGAAAAAATAATATTGAATGTGACTAAGGGTGAAACTAGAATGGACTTTCATAATGTGGCATGAAAATAATTTCTTAAAAATTTAATTTTTTGCATTATAGATGGGTCAAATAATATATAAATTCACAGTTTGTGAAATTAAAAATAAAGGATAGTGATCCTACCACTCTAATTTCTTTTTTATAGTATCACTTCATTTATGTGTTATTTTTAAATGATTTTTACATTAAAATAGAGTGACATTATTAACTATTGGAATACAAAATTATTGACCAAAATAAAATACGATTGTATTTACAAAACACTTCTATTTAGCTACTTTTTTTTTATGATTTTTCACTTTGATTAATAATTATACATAAATTAAAAGTTGTTGAATGTGACACCACCTATCTTTTAGACATCCACTCCTGAATAATTCCATAATTGTTAAGTTTTTCCACGCGACATGACACGACTTTTGTTAATATGAAAATCGATCTAAAAAGATACTACTAGTAGATCACAACATAAATTTGATAAAGATATCTTACACTATAAACTTAAATACCGTAATTTTCACCCAATCATTTTGAAATCATTTGAAATAGTAGTTGTAGGTAAATAATTAAGTTAATCAGTTTTCGTTCATTTTTTGCAAACTAATATGACAGACAAATATACCTAAGATCTGACAAAACTTGTCTCTTCCTACCTGGCATCCACCCCCGTCCCCAGTCCCCCCTCCCCCCAAATACATAGAGAGAGTATTTCTTCTATTCTGCGCATGCCTTTCGGACCTTCTCTCCTCTTTCTCTTCTACGTCGACTTGCTAACATGCACACATCCTCTGCTTTTCCATTCTTTTGGTATATTTCTCATTTTCTTGTTTTTTCCCATCTTCCAAACGCCCGATCTCTCTAATTAATGCTTCATTTTCATGTTTTTTAACAAGTCATCGGTTTCATCCTAAACTCAATCGGTAATAGTAGATTAGTATAGTTTGATTTGACATATTTAATATGAGACGAGTAATTATATAATATTTAGTTAGTATATTAACATCCATTTTGACATATTCAATATGGGACGAGTACTTGTACCAAATGTATGAGATCAATTTATCTATTTATTTTCTAATATGTATGTACAGTTGAGAAGATTTAGGTTGGTCAATGGCGGCACCACCATCAAGGGCTCGTGCCGACTATGATTATCTCGTAAAGCTCCTCCTTATTGGTGATAGTGGTGAGATATTCTATTTGGATTCGTGTTATTTGAGGTCAATCGATTTGTTTTTTTGGAGTAAATGATTTTGACTTTTGTTCATGTTCGATGAAAATTAGTGGTTGATTGCAATTAGTTGGAGCTATCTAATTGGTCAGTATAGTTGAGGAATTTCGTAGATCTGATCTGGCTAGGAAATTAATGTATGTGCTTGATGAGATTTAGCAAAACTTATGATCTATTCTCTACACGTCATATCGAGTGGTTGCTCGATTGCATTCGTGAACTTAAGCTGGAGGAATGGAATTCTTTTTTTGGAAGGGGGGCTTCAGTAGGCTGGTGGAAAATGGGTAGTTGGATTGTATTAGGCTTCAATTTGCTATTCCTTTTATCTTAAGAGATTGTCCAGTTTTGAGTTCGGTGGTTGGTTTTAAAATTTTGAAATCAACTACGTTTGTGTATTTTGTATGATATTTGGTGAAATATATAGATCAAAAGATAATACTTTTAGCATACTATTAGTTTAATAATATTGATTGGAATGTCGGTTAAGGCTGCAGAGTTCGTTAATCTTGATGATTGAAAATCGAACTAGACAATCTGTTTAGATTGTTTTTCTTTCTTATTTATTTTGATAACCATACAAACTTGTTATGCGCATTGTTGAAATTAATTAATTAGCTCTGCTGAAATCATAGTGCATATAATTTATTCACTGATATATGCGGAAGCTGAGTTATGGTATAATATGTCTGCAGGTGTGGGTAAGAGTTGCCTTCTGTTGCGTTTTTCTGATGGTTCGTTCACTACTAGTTTCATTACCACAATTGGGTGAGCCACTATTCATAAACTAGATGAGCGTTATTTAGAGTACCCTAAATTTTTTTTACCATTATGTTTTATCCAGAATTGATTTTAAGATAAGAACGATTGAGCTTGATGGGAAGCGTATCAAGCTCCAAATTTGGGATACAGCTGGCCAAGAACGATTCCGCACCATAACTACTGGTAATTTAATTCTCTCGAATAAAGACTAGAGATGGTTGGGAGCATGAAAATGTATGAAATGAAATGAGGGACTAATCTATAGTAGGTGATTGAACATAGTTCTTCTGCAGTGTTGATACATCTCTTTTATGAGATTTCTTATGTTTACGACTTCTTTCTTTATTCAAAGATATGTGCTAAGAACTGGGTGTTCACTAAACACGGGTTATATACTATATATGAGATACTCTTCTCTTTATTTGGGGAAAAAGGAACACCAAAGTTGTTATAGTCCACCTTTTATGACTTTATCAATAGCAGTGTTATATTTGATGTTATTTACTTAAATGTCAAGTCTCAGTAATATTTCAAGTTTTACATATGAAGTCATTTAGAACTAAAATTTATTGTATAATAGAATTATGACATTTCCCAGCTTACTACCGTGGTGCAATGGGCATTTTGTTGGTTTATGATGTGACTGACGAGTCATCATTTAACAGTAAGTTCTCCATCCCTGTCACTCAATAGAAACTAAAGTTTTCTAAAGCTCTTGCTTTAATAGATTTCATTGTTTCCTTGAATTTGGTATCTCTGCACTTCTTTCAATATCGTTTACCTTTTACTGGTAGAGAACTCTGAGTTTCTTTTTTTGTCCACAGACATTAGGAATTGGATACGTAATATTGAACAACATGCATCTGATAACGTTAACAAGATACTGGTGGGAAACAAGGCTGACATGGATGAAAGCAAAAGGGTATGCCTGTTGTGGATGTGTCCGTTTACAAGTTTTCATGACATCTCATTTATCTCATGTTTAATGAATTTTCTCCTAAAATAATTTTGGTTGTTCTGGTGCAAACCTCTTGATTAAACGATATACCCTAACTGACTATGTGTAGACTGTGCCTACCTCCAAGGGTCAAGCACTTGCGGATGAATATGGAATCAAATTTTTTGAAACTGTAAGTACCCTGCTCAAATTGGCATTAATGATTTTGTTTGTAAGAAAACTAAGTGTCAGGTTCTTTTGCAGAGTGCGAAAACAAATGTCAATGTGGAAGATGTTTTCTTTTCAATAGCGAGAGACATAAAACAGAGACTTGCAGACACCGACTCCAAGGCAGAGGTAAGTGCTCCAATTGTTAAATTTGAGATAAGATGATAACAAAGAGTATTTTTTTACAATCTATCTCCTCTTTCAATGTTTTATCCCTTTCATATTGTTTGATTAAAGCTTTTATTATTTTCTCTTTATCCAAAATCAAATAGTCAAGTATATATATCTTCTTTGACACAAGTTTGGCAATAGTAGTGCAATACTATCAATATGATTGACATTTTTGTTGCGAACATTTGAGCGATACACATACTTACTTTAATTGAATATAAATTTTGTTTGTATAATTGCAGCCTTCAACTATCAAAATTAATCAACCTGATGTCGCTGGTGGGTCGGGTCAAGCTGCCCAGAAATCTGCCTGCTGTGGTTCTTAAATGGAGAAATTTGCAAAACGAAGGGCGTTTGGAGGTGTTTTAGTCTACCAGCAGAAAGTGAAGAAAATCTAATTTCAATGACCCCTTTGGATGGTTGTAATAGCTGAACTCATTCTTTTGGAACTTGTTTAGCTTGTGTGAAAGTTCTGTATTATGCTTTGGGAATTTTGTTTTGCTTACTAACACTCTTCAGAGATTGTCCTCTCACTTGTACTAAGCTTAAATGTATAATGACATGGATATTCTGTATTTGAAACAATTATTTGGTTCCATGTAAATATTATTTAATTCCCCTTCTGATTTATCTTCCTTTTGGTATTCAACTTCTTCCTTTCCATATGTGATAATTCTTTTAGAATTGGTTGGAGGAGAGTAAAAATTCTTGAACTTCATATTTCACATTACCATGCTATTAAAATCGGGAAAAATTTGTAGGAATGCCACCCTCACAACAAGCTTTATTGGCTTTTGCCCTTCATACCCCTCCCCCTCATGAAAATATCTAATTTACCCTCATTTTACCTAAGTTCTTCTTCCTCTTCATTTTTCCCATCTTCTTCTTCTTATTCGTCACAACACTACCACCATCAACCACCATCACAAACCAAAATCCTCCTCCACCCACCCCTAGTGTGCACAACCCCCCTGCAAAAACGAGTTCACCCCCTCCCCCATCATGGAGAAGGGGTTCCCCACTAACCCACCTTAAGAAACGTGAGCTCTCACCCCCAACCCCCTGAAAAAATGCAAACCCCCTCTTCCCCATGTCGATATTCGATTTCAAAATAGGGTGAGAAGTATGGTTTCAAATTGGGGATGGGACTAAAGGTTTCAAATTGGGGAGAGGATGGGAGTAAGGTGGGTTTTTGGTGACGTAGGGGTGGAGGTGGTAATGGCTGATGATAGTTATGTTTGTGTTTGTGAAGAAGAAGATGTTGGTGAAGACAGATTGGGAATAAAGGTTTAAGGGGTGGTTTGTAGCAGTAGAAGGAGTATGCGATGTTGGTGGTGGTGGGGTGGGTTATTGGTAAGGTAGGATATTCGGAGAAAGAAGAAGATGTAGATGTGGTAGATGGTAGAAGAGGATTGAGGAAGATGGAGCCAAATTACACAATTCCTGAGGAGAGATATGAAACTTCAACAAAATTTGAGGGGTAGCAAAAATAAATAAAGCTTGTGTGAGTGCGACATTTCTCTAAACGGGAGAAATTTGGCAAAATACCATCTTTCTCAATCTAAAACTAATTTTGTACCACTCTAATTTATTTCTAGATCTCATGCCATCATTACCCCTTTTAATTACGACCACCTTCCACATCTTCTTCACAACACCACCACCCAACTACTACCATAATCCCCAACCACCAACACCTTCACAACCACCAACATCATCACCACCAAACACCACATACCTCTAATCCTTCCTTCCTCACATTATCTCTTATGCCCCACAACTTCTTCTTCTTCACACAACCACCATCAACCACCCGTATCCCCATCCCCCATTTGAGACCTTACCACCACTCTCATCCCAATTTGAAACCCTTTGAAATTGAAAATGAATAGGTTGTTCACGCAAGGGGTATCTCATTTTTGCAGGGGAAGGGGTATTCGCGCAGTTAGGGTTAGGGGTTGGATCTCATTTCGAAAGGCAAAGGTTGTTCATGTAAGTGGCGGTAGGGTGTGGGAGAGGGGATTGTGCATGAAGGTGGTGGTGGGGAGTTGTGCATTGTTTAGGCAGGGGGTGTGGGGAGTTATGGTATTTGTTGGTGGTAGAGGTGGTGATGGTAGTGGTGTCGTTAATTGAGAAAGAATAGATGGTAAACAATTATTGTAGATTTTTATTGAGGGTAATTTAGACATTTTAGGGTGGAAAAGTGGTATGAAAATGTTAAAAAAACGATGGGTGGTAGAATTTTAGTTTTAGAGAGAGGAGGTGGTATTTTCCCAAATTTCTCATTAAAACTGTAATACCCGGCCCAAAGTGGGCGATGTGATATCTTTGATATGATTTGATTGATACTACTCATACCATCAAGATGCATCTTCTATTCGGTAGCCTAATTCACAAGAACTCTAAAGTTAAGCCTGCTTGACTTGGGGTAATTCTGGGATGGGTGACCCACTGGAAAATGTCCCTGTGAGCCCCGTTGTAACGCCCCGCCCCCGAAACCGGGTCGGAACGTTATTTGATTTGATGAACTGGCCTCACAAACCACCACGGGTCTCTCCATCACGTTTTGTCCTCACTCACGTGCTCACCGGGACACTTCCCAGTGGATCACCCATCCTATAATTGCCCCAGGTCAAGCACGCTTAACTTTGGAGTTATTCTGAATTGGGCTACCGAAAAGGAGATGCATCTTGATGGTATGAGTAGTACATATTAAATCATATCAAACATATCACATCACCCACTCTGGGCCGGGTATTACAATCTCCCCCACTTAAACACTCAACGTCCTCGTTGAGCCACATCCACTCCACATCCAGGACCGTACCATCCGTGTGAGACTCTAGAGGTGGCTCCTACAGCCTCAAGAGGTCACTATCGTCCTCGACTTAGCACTTTGCGCCGCATAACACTTAGATCTCACATATCAGACGACCCCGCTCTGATACAATTTGTAACGCCCCACCCCCCGAAACCGTGTCGGAACGTTATTTGATTTGATGAACTGGCCTCACAAACCACCACGGGCTCTCCAGCACGTTTTGTCCTCACTCACGTGCTCACCGGGATACTTTCCAGTGGGTCACCCATCCTAGAATTGCCCCAGGTCAAGCACGCTTAACTTTGGAGTTCTTCTGAGTTGAGCTACCGAAAAGAAGATGCATCTTGATGGTATGAGTAGTACATATTAAATCATATCAAACATATCACATCACCCACTCTGGGCCGGGTATTACACCCGTGGTGGTTTGTAAGACCAGTCCATCAAATCAAATAACGTTCCGACCCGGTGTTCTGGGGCGGGGCGTTACAAAAATGGTACTATCTTTCATGAGACAACTTTCTCAACACAATACAACTTCAATTTTATTGGTTTCATTCCAACTTTTGTTAGTCTTAACCATTACTAATTTTGGTCGAGTTTGTGGGTTTAACAGTTAAGCTTTAAGGATATTGGGAACATATCCATGATTTTAGTATAAAGTATTCATTTTACCAATCAAAATAGAAAAATTTTATATGAGTATTTTATTTTAGAAACAATAGAAATAAATAAAAGTAAAAAAACTATATAATAGACAAAGGATTAACCATTCGAATTACTTTGAGGTAGGTACATATGAATAGGGCTGTAATCGAGCCGAATCTTTTGAAGGTTGGAGTTCGGCGCGGCGAAGTACGAATCTTAGGCTCGATTCGGCCCGGCTGGACCGAACCTTAAACGTGAGGCTCGCCTCGAATTCGGCAGCTCGAGCCGAACACGTATGAAAAGGTTTGGCTCAAGTTTTGGCGGTGGATAATGGCAGCCAGGGACGAAACCAGGATGCAATTGTAGGGGGGTACAATATAAATATAAATACATATAACTTGTAAAAATAAAATATTCACTAATAAAAATCAAAAAGTTCATCTTAAAGGTACTTTATGACCTTGTATTCTATCATAATCATCAATAATACTATCGGTAGAGATGCTTTCAGCTATTTCTCTTTGAGTATAAATATTACACACTAATAATCGAAAAAGATATATAAATTCTCTACCAAATATACATACACACACTAAAAATATATAATTTTACCAATTATTCACAAATTCTCTTTTACCAATAATTAAAAAATATTACACAGTAATAATTTACAAAACATATATAAATATCTACCAATTAATATTAATATAAGTATATATAAATCTTTACCCATTAATACGCAATTGTGTTCGATGGTATGGTGAACTTTAAGTCTTTAATAACAATGTAAACTTGGACCCAAGGTTATTGCATATGGTCAATATATATACTAATTATTAGTTCATCAGGTTAAAAAAAAGAGTGAGCCAAGGGAGATTCGATCCTTGGCAGTTCGAAGTTACAGGAGGGAGGGTGCCAACTGAGACAACATCCATCTCATTCTATTAGTTACATATAAGAACTCTACAGCTTTTTCAAAAGTTTGAGGGGGCACGTGCCCCCCTACCCCCCATCAGTTCCGTCCCTGATGGCAGCGGCGATGTTTCCGAGAGATGAAAAAAGGTGGCAAGGGGGTTGGGTGGTTTAAGAAGGTGGCGAGGGGGTTGGATAATGGCGTGAGAGATGAAAGAGATGAGGCAACCTATTTCAGAGGATTTCGGAGGGGATGGGGACGGGGATTTTTGGGAGGAAGATGGGACATGGAAGATTGCGTGAGAGATGAGATATGGGTGAAAGAGTGGGGCATGCATATGGTGCCAACAAAATTAGGTGCCAACAATGCCAACAGAGTACATTTGTACTCCAACTTCAATTAACAGAGTACATTTGCACTCATTTACTTAAGAGTATAAAAGGCACTCATTTACGTAAAAGTATAAAAGTACTCCAACCCAGTTATATATTCTTTATGGTGGAGTGCAAGTATACTCTGAGAATTATGTTACAAAAGTACTCAAACCCAATTATAGATTCTTCATGGTGGAGTGCAAGTATATTCTGAGAATTTATGTCAGAGTACGAAAGTACTCCAACCCAGTTATATACTCTTTGTGGTGGAGTACAAATATACTCTGCAAAACATGTTAGAGTACAAAAGTACTCTGACGTTATTAAATTAACAAAATTTGGTATTGTTGGAGTTCAAATATACTCTACAAATACATGTTAGAGTACAAAAGTACTCTGACGTTATTTAATAAACAAGTTAAAAATGAAAGGCTAAATTTCACAATGCCCCATGAACTATTGTCAACTGATCAAATAAGGGACTGAACTTTTGAGTCAGTTAATGTGCCCCCTAAACTTTTAAATAGGTCAATTTGCCCCCTGAACTATGATGAACTGGTCAGTTTAGGAATTTTCGCCATAAAATTGATAGTTTTTAGGTTTTAATGAAGGGTAAAATAGGAATTCAACATATTATATGTATTTGAGCTTAGTTTATAATATACAAAAATATAGTGGACCTCTTTTAAAATAAACTAATCCCTCCCTCCATTCCCCATTCGTCTTCCCTTCTCCCTTCATCTCCCCCCAAACAACACCCACACTTCTCTAAACCCCAGCAACTAGCAATTTTCTGGTGAAAATTCCCAAACTGACCGCTTCGTCATAGTTCAGGGGGAAACTTAACATTGACCGACTCAGAAGTTCAGTACCTGATTTGATAACTTGACAATAGTTCATGGGGCATTGTGAAATTTAGCCAAAATGAAAATACATATTAAAATACAAAAGTACTCTTGTTAACTGAAGTTGGAATACAAATGTACTATGTTTGCACTGTTGGTACATGATTTTGTTGGCACCAGATCCAAGCCCGAATGAGTGGGCGAGATGGGACATGACTGCCGTGAGGCTTGAAAGATGGGAGATAAGGGTTAGGTTTTGTAACTTATATTAGTGTAATGGATTGTGGAATAATGGACCAAGAATTAAATAGGGAGTAGACTAAACACTAATATAATATATATATATATATATATATATGTGTAAGAGATAGGTGGTCGAACCGATCTTTTTCGAACAGTTGAATCGGTTCGGTTTGTCGAATACCCAAAATAGATTTTTGGTTTGATATTTGATACCCTAAGTCGAACTGTGAGCCGAGTCTTTTCAAACCAAATGTTCTGAATTTTTCAAATCATAACATTTGATCACAAGCTTATCGCATACGCACCAATATCTATCATCTTATATAGGAATAGGATCGTCCATAAATATCACCATTATTATTTTATAGATTTCATCTTTGATGTAGACTTGATCTAATATATATACAAATGAAAATGATGAATGGTGCAACTGTCCTAGTCACTTTAACGATAAGACAGAGTGTATTGAGACCTCTCATTACTACATTAAAATTTCATATCTTAGAAAATTAGTACTACAAAAAAGAAGAAAAAAACCCTTCAACTTCATATGTTATGGAAAGCACCAAAGCTAACTAAATCATGTATATTCGAAATTTCGAAGATCATTTCACTCAATATCAATAAACAATCTTTTGATTTACAAGGATGTAATGAATAAATTAATAATCTCTAGTAAAAAAAAGGGGACAAAAGAATTTTCGTTAAAAAGAATACTATCTAGATTAGAAGCAGCCTAATGCAGGAGCTATCTTCTCTAACTCTAATTCATTCTCATAAGGTGTCAAATTCAAATCCAACATAATCCTTTTGCTGTTGCATCTCTTCAAAACAGGAATAACTTTCTGAGTAGGCTTATGATCACCATTCACCAAATCAACACTCGCCTGTGGCGTGGCACGATGTCGCCTCATGTGCCCGCCTAGAGCTTGTCCCATGGGGAACGACTGCCCGCAGATGGAGCACTCATGTACCTTCGGTTTAAAACCCGCGCTTTTTTCAGACGAAGAGGGAACATCCCCTGCATTTTCCATCAGTCTAGGCTTCTTGTGACTCGCTCTGTGACCACCTAGTGCTTGAAAAGAAGTAAAACTTTTGTTACATGTCTTGCATTGAAAAACACGATCCGATGATGTTAGACCCGAGCTATTGTTTACGCGATGAGCAAGTAACATTAGACAATTAGCCATGGCTAGTGCTTCAACCTCTCTATCTTCCATGCTTCTCTTCATCATTTTATGAATGTTTGTAATAAGTTTTGAAGTGTTTGTAATAAGTTGTAAAGTGTTTGTAATAAGTTTGTAAAATGTTTGAATGAGAAATGAGAGTAAGAAATAGGTATTTATAAGGTTGTTGTGGGAAAGAGTACGTTTGGTTGACTAAAATTGAGATACAGCCAAGAATGTGCTAATTTTGTGAGCTAAGGAAAGTCAAGAATTTAGTTCCAGTTGGTCGTGTTTGGTAGACCGTGTGGGGTGGGGTGGGGTGGGTATCAACTGTTAGTCCTTATTTTACGATCTAAAATAATTATATTTTTCACATATCAAAACAAATATTTGATTTTTAATTACTCTTTAATTATATTATTAAAATTTAAAAGTTAATATTATTAAAGTATTTTAAAAGACGAGTTCAACTATATGAATTTTATATTCGTTTAGGAACCTCATACATGAAAATAAAAATTGGGTCAGATATCATTATGTTATTGAGACATTGAGTGATTGAGATAGTATTAAAGAACACGATGGTTTGACTTGTTCTAGATAGAGTTGTACTTTATGAATGAATAACGTGCGTACAACCATTTGATTATGTGTGTGACGTATGGACACATGAAATGAAATTTGAGTTAAATTAATGGGTGGGCCGTATGGAAGCTTCGTTGAGGAAGTTGTGTCGTCATTACTTACAATAGCTTTAGCTAGCTAGTAGGAAGCATGGCGACTTGCGTACGCGGTTGCTCACTCGACGAAGCATCACTATTCACTACATCCAGGATGAGGATACTCGATCTCAAAAACGGGATTGGACAATTTCCATAGGAATTACATGAAAACACGATAAATTATTGGATAAGATTGTAATACCTGGCCCAGAGTGGGCAATGTGATATGTTTGATATGATTTGATTGGTAGTACTCATACCATCAAGATGCATCTTCTTTTCGGTAGCCCAACTCATAAGAACTCCAAAAGTTAAGCGTGCTCGACCTGGGGTAATTCTGGGATGGGTGACCCACTGGGAAGTGTCCCGGTGAGCACGTGAGTGAGGACAAAACGTGCTGAAAAGACCCGTGGTGGTTTGTGAGGCTGGTTCATCAAATCAAATAACGTTCCGACCCGGTTGGGGGCGGGACGTCAATGGATCCAGTGCGCTTGACAATATCTCCCTCTTTAATAGCAGTATCACTACCAAAGATGATTCCGAAAGTATACATTAATTAAATTAAAACTTGAAATACTAGTCGAATAATCTATTGAAAAAATCTCTTGTCAGTGACCTGAATATCCTAATTTACTCTGTTAATGTGCTCCGTCCGTAAAAGTCAAGTTGGTTAGGATTCGTCCAACAAGGCTCGCCCATTATACCATCTAACTCATCAAAGCATACAAGGGCCCAGCCTACGGACGTCACAAGCTCACCCCATGTCACCTGATCCATGAGGGCACGAGTGGGGTAAGGTTTGACCGATGTCACTTGATCCATTAGGACTCATCCTTCTCATATGCCATGACCATCTCAGATGATTACAAGTGTCACCATCTCCTTCACTCAGGTATCATCATTCCTCTCTCCTTCTATCTATATAAAGAGAAGAGGTAAGTCCATTTGATGTAATTGATCAGTAATCGCTTTGACATATTTTACTCTGACACTCGCCTGGAGTGTCTGTGGTCGAACCCCGATCACACTTTCAGGTGTAGTAGAACCTTGGCTCAAGATAACAGCTAGCTCCTAAGGTGCGTCCTAGTACGACCAAACGCACCATATCCACCATTTAATTATATCAAATATTTTAAAATATTGCCCCCTATATTTTGTAATAGTCGCAAGGGTACAATAATCATTTTATCTCTTAAAACTGAAAAAATGGTTCAGGAACACCTCAAAATAAGTAGTAGTCTCCCTATTCAATACCTTAAAATTTACCATTTAAATCAACTTTATTATTTTAAGGAATGTATTTTAGTTTTTAAACCAAAACTAGATTCCATATATTGACTTTATAGTTTATACATCAACAAAGTACAAAGATCAAGACAATAAATGTACGTAAATTTCTAGTTAATTTAGAGTTAGATATAATATAGATAAATTTGTCTCCAACAAGGTTCGAACCTATAACCTCTTGCATGAAAGGTTGGGTCGGATGCTATTAGGCTATTTGAGCCATCGGCCAAATATATCGAGATTCTTTAATATATAATTCCAACTTTTACGCTTGTTAAGATAATTCCTTAAATTTTTAAGTGGGCCAGCATGTAAGTATAATGAATCTTAACAATTTACTTTTTACAATTTACAATCTGTTTTAGAGTTAAGAGGTCATTGAGTGTTTTGTGTGTGAATGTTCATGAAAGAAAAAATCGTATTTTTTTCATTTAAATGATAGAAGTTACAAATAGTCATGTGCTAATGCATTACATTTCTAAACTAAGTAAATGGGAGTCTAAGCTCCAAATAAACAACTTCACATTTTCTCGACTGCAGACTGTTGCTGCAAAGAACACTCGCTTCCTGGATGTGACTCCAATCCACGTAATGCTTGAACTTCGCTTCCTGGATGTGTGTCAGATCTCCAAAGTTGTCTTGAAACGCCCGAAAATTCCACAAAGTGGGTGCTGGAAATCGCCGAAGCGCCTGAAATCCCACCAAGTGGGTGCTGAAATGATGCACAAGTAGCCCCGAAAACACTACAAAGGCAACCACGAAAGCAGAACAAGTATGTTTTGTGAGATTCAAACCGAAGACCTCTTGGAAAGATCCAGTACCACTAGACTAGAAGCCTTGGATGAAAAAATCTTTATCTTTACTGTTTAATGTATTACAATACTCCGTACTAGGGTAAGATCTATTTATGCATGTTTTGATATGAATTTGAGTAACCTTGTTGCTTTTTGAAAATCAAAGGAGCCATCATTCTCAAAATGACGTCAAATTTTGACTTAATAGATGCTTCTTCTTTGGATTATAATTTTAAAAAAATAATTTGGATGTGATTTGCCACGGGAATCGCCTCGTCGGCACATCTGAGACTCTCCGACTCCCTCGCGGATCTCCTCCCTGGATGGTCGGGGCGCAGCCCTAGAATGAGCGGATGGGTTACTCTGACGAACCCTATTTAACCGATCCCTTAAGTCTGGAGCGTCTTGAGATCCTCGATCTCCCTCGTCCCTGACATCTGCGACTCCTTTGCCTTTACTCAGTTGTTCTCGTAGATCTCTCGCAGGTTCGTCAGGCGGTAGCCCTTGACGAGACATGGTCTGCGTACCTCTATGGACTGGGGGACGAGAAGAAGTTGCCTTGCTGGTATTACGTGTCTTGGGCGGCATCGACCTGAAAGCGTGGTCGGGGTACGACCACAAACACTCCGACGATCAAGTCAGTCAACGGTGTTTGAAGAGTATAGTTTGGGGTGAATAGCACATACCTTGTCTGGGGAAGTGAGCCCAGTATTTATAGTGAGATACTTCCGCTAATCTCGCCCTGGAAGGGACACGTGTCCTCTCCTTATTGGGTGAGGTTTAAACCCTATTTGCCCGTGGGCTCTTATGCAGATCGCGTCTGCCAAAAGTGTCTAGTTGGATCAAGGTCCACGAGACGGACTGGGCTTTAGATATGAATATATATATATATCTGTATGCCCATGAAGTGGGGTCCACATCATTGCCCCCACCATTTCTCGAGATCCCTTCCACGTCTCGTTTGCGGGTGACGATCGAGAAATGGATCCTTGGTACGAGAGACAGCTGGATCCCTCTTTATGGGACATCCGTCAATATGTATACGCGTGTCCTTATGGAATTTCTGGCCCGCTTCGTCTCCATTATATCCCTATAAAAGGTACTGTCTCTTCTCATTCATTCACTTTCTCATTTCTCACTCAAAATTTCTCCTTCAGTAATTTATTCTCTCTGCAAGCACTTTTATTTTCTTGTATCATCCTCATCATCTTTGCACCCGGTAAGTGATCTTTTCTCCAGTTTTCCTCCCATGCTTTTTGCTTCCATGTGTTTAAACTGAGAACTGAGATAGGGTTTTTCAAAATGATGATTTGGTGTATACTGGTTTTATTCCTTTGCATTTGGGTAGTTTTAAGGGAAATGTATGAGATAGGGCCATGAGTTTTGTCTTTGGTAAACAAATGCGTGTTTTCTTGACGTTTTCCCGGCTATCATGGTGGTTATGGCCGTTTTCCGGTCACCGGAAAATATAGCTTCCGATGAACCGTTTTTTCTTTTTAGAAGATGAACAGTCTGGCAACTGTTCATCTTTTGGGCGGGAAAATCGAAGAAACCTTTCACCTCCTGCCACCTGTTCATTTGACGCGTGTATCCTGTTATTGACGCGCTGACATTCGGTTTTTTGCAGATCTTCCTCTAATGGCCAACGACGAATCTAACACTCCTGTGATCGACGTTGACGAAGACGTGGTTACAGTGACAGAGATCACTAACCCCCCGACTGACCCGATGCCTGAGCCGTCTCGTGAGGTAACGTCACGTCATGCTATTTCCTCTGGATACGCGGTCCATGCTTTCTTCCTAGTCTTGACCATTTTCTCTTTATCACAGGAGGCCTCGCAGAATCAGGAGGTTATTCACGACGAGCCAGTGGCTGTACGTGGAACACTTCGATTAATTGAAGTTTCCGGCTCGGGGCCCAACGAGGAGGTGGCTCCTAAGAAGTCTAAAGGTAAGAACCCTCTCGGTCCGACTTACCTAAGACATTCTCTCCCCTCCATTATTGAGGAACATCATTTAGCCGGCTTTCGGGAATACTTCTCCCTCCCCGATTTTGTTGAGATGCGCCTCCCTAACGATGACGAGACTCTAGAGTCGTATGAGGATGGATGGACCCCTATGTATATAGAAAACTTCACGTTAGGGCTCCGTCTACCCATGTCCCGTTTCGTAGAGAACCTCCTTCGTTCCATACCCGTATCCCCTATCCAAATCCATCCTGGTTCTTGGTTGTTGTTAACCGCTTTCCAAGTAGCCTGTAGAGTTGTAGGTATAGAACCGACAGTATCCCTCTTTAAGGAGAACTATAACATTGTACATAAAGCCGATAGTTTAGTAACCTTTTCTACCACTCCCGCTGGGGCAGCCATCTTCGTGCGTCCCAATAAAATTCAAGATAGGAGATGGCACAATCGTTGGGTCATGCTAAGGGGTGGCATGAGTACTGACGTCCCTCTTAAGCCTGTGCCTCGTAAGGACATCGGGCGTTTGGGGAACGTCTCTACCTCTGCCGTTGAATCCTCCTTTAGGCTGAAAATAATTAAGGAATTTAACCCACCCCTTCAGTGGGTTTTATTTGTCGAAGAGGGCGTACTGATCCGGGCGGGCTTGGTGCCGTCGAAAGAGTTTGAAGACGCCGAGCCTGACTGGGGTATAGACATGACCTTTATTATATTTCAGTCTTATTGTTTTTACTTGCGTTTGTAACCTTGTTTTCTTTTCTTTTTCAGTGGCCGTTTTATCAGCTGCAACCGCAACGGAGGATCCGTCTCGTGTGGAGCTGGATGCCATGGCAGGGGATCGAGTTCCCTTATTCCCTGCTCCCGTCAAGGCTCGCACTGTAACTGACCCTTCTACTATTCCTTCAACTTTTACACCCTCTTCTCTTCAGTCCTCTTCGTCTCGTGGTCAGAAGCGCCCGGCCGTTCAAACCATCCTACGCCCCTCGATTTTTAAGAGGAATAAGGCGGCTAAGGCGGCCGTGGCTTCTTCTACAGTCGTTCCTCCTATTTCCCCGACGATTCCGCCTTCTCCGGTGGTTCGGCTCCCCACTTCTACCCGATCTACACCTTCTCCAGTTATTCCCCCTGCCCCCCCGTCAGTGAACGTAGGGGGGGAGTCATCCGAGGCTCCTACTCGTTCGAGGGATCCGTCAGTCGAGGCTGCCCCTTCATCTTCCTCTTACGACACACCTCCTCGGGTTGCTGAGCAATCCCGTATGCTCAAGTCTCGCTTTAAGAATCCCGCTTTTCAACCTCCTCCCTTGCCAGCATCTCTATGTCTTAACCGTGCTCCCTACACTGTTCGTCCGGCTGGGATAGAGATTGATCGCTCCACTTTCACCTACACTCCTCAGCAGGCGATGCAAGCCTTTCAACCCCTGATTACTCCTGCGGAGATTGCCCCCTTCGTAGAGGCTAAGGATGCGGGGGCACAGGGCGAGGCCGTTATGTATATGCTGATGAAGGTACCTATCGTATGCCTCTCGTCTTTTCTTTATAACCGCAGGGTTTATTTTAAATACTTAATTCCTTCCTTATAGGCTGTACACGGGGTATTCGCCATGGCTCGTCGTTCCAGTTTGGCGGAACGTGCCTTCCACACGAAGGACGATGAGTGTGAAGCGGCTCAGCATAAAATGGACATCATGCTGGAGCACGAGGCGGAGCAGGTAAAGCTTCATGAGGAGGCTGTGTTGGAGGCAAGGAGGTATCGAGCCCGGGTGGAGGAGCTGGAGGTAGAAGTTGCAAAGCTTCAGTCCGAGCAGGGTACATGGTCCCAGAGCATAACAGAATCCCAAGAGGCTCGTGACGCGGCCCTGGGAAGAGCAGAAGAGGCGGAGAAGGTAACTGCTGCGGCCCAGGCAGAGGCAGCTGAGGCGTCAGCGGCTCTGATTCAGCTTCAGGCAGATCAACAGGGGTTGATTCAGTCTGCGGTTGAGGAGTTCGCTAATAGTGACAAAGTGACGTTCGCTGCGCGGGTGGACATGGCTGAATGCTTGACCTCCTTCGTGGAAGCGTATTCCGAGGAGCTGCCTATCCTGGCCGAGAAGCTGGAGGACTTCAAGGCTCAGAATGAATTGGATCCAGCTTGGTTTGACGCTGCCCGGGACCGGTCGTAGATACTTTGCCCCTTACTGATTTGTAACCCCTTTTATCTCTTCAAACAATTTGGCTTGTAACCTTCTGACTTGAACATCTTTTCGTATTTCATTGTATATCTTTGTATATTTACTCTTTTTGTACTGTTTTTACCGTATATTTGCATTACCGTATCCACGCTATCCTTTGCCCCCTTGTAAAAGTATGGTCGTATATTTTTACAACCAATGATCCGTCCGACGAGTTGAGGAGGTGAGTAGGTGGTGCGAATTAGGATACGGATAGTGAGGAGCTAGCTTTTCGTATAGTGAAATACGAAAGTGTGCCTGTGCTTCTGTTTAAGATTAAATAGTGCGAGAAGCTGGCTGTTCGTATAGTGAAATACGAAAGTGCGACCGCGCTTAGTTTAAGTACAAGAAGTAAGAAGCTAGCTTTTCGTATAGTGAAATACGAAAGTGTGCGTGTGCCTCATTTATTTGTAAGATTTAAAGTGTGAGAAGCTGGCTTTTCGTATAGTGAAATACGAAAGTGCGACCGCGCTTAGTTTAATTACAAGAAGTAAGAAGCTAGCTTTTCGTATAGTGAAATACGAAAGTGTGCGTGCGCTTCGTGTAACTACAAGATGTGTAAGAAGATAGCTTTTCGTATAGTGAAATACGAAAGTGTGCGTACGCTTCGTTTACTTATAAGATTTAAATAGTGTGAGAAGCTAGCTTTTCGTATAGTGAAATACGAAAGTGCGCCCGCGCTTCGTGTAACTACAAGATGTGTAAGAAGATAGCTTTTCGTATAGTGAAATACGAAAGTGTGCGTACGCTTCGTTTACTTATAAGATTTAAATAGTGTGAGAAGCTAGCTTTTCGTATAGTGAAATACGAAAGTGCGCCCGCGCTTCGTGTAACTACAAGATGTGTAAGACACAATGAAACTAGCTCATAGAATATCCCGGGGTTGCAAGACACAATGAACTACGATAGTTCATATGTCTAGAAAACCCTAATTCGTTGATCGTTAGAATTTACACAATGAAACTAGCTCATAGAAGTATATGTTCAAAGGTAGTGTGAATATGCTACAATTAACATATAAAAGAGTAGTGCTACAAAGTTATACCTTTGAAGCGTGAGCGGAAGCTTTGTAAATCTTTAAGCGCTTATCCCCACACCTTGCTCCTTTGCTTTCTCCTTGAAGAAATGTCTATCACCAAGGTGATATGAAACTACTATGAAATAGTCCACACCAATACCTTAGATAGCAATAAGACACACTTGGACTAGTGTGTGTTATTGAGGAGTATGTAGTCTTTACTACTATAGCAAAAAATGTAGAACTAGTTCTACACTCTACACTTAGAGTTTTGCTAGAGGGTTGAGGTTGAAGATGAAGTGTGTTTGTTTGTGTTCTCTAGCAAGAGATGTGCAAGACTTAGATTGATGCTCTACCCATTCTATATCATCTTATGATATAGAATGGATGATGAAACACATTATACACTAAACAAACACATTAACCATCCATATGGTTAATGCCTCTTGGTCCATGGAAGATTCTCTTACAAGAGTTCTTCCCAAGACTTACAAAGCCTTCCCAAGGCATAAAGTAGCCACCAAGATGTCAACCATTCATGATGATGGAATTAATTAATCTTAATTAATTAATTAAATCATATCTTATTTAATTAATTCATTAATTAATTAAATCATTTCAATAAATGATAATATATATATATATATATATCTCACATATATATATATATATACATAAACCCCAAATGGTGTGTCCGGAACCAATTCCGGGCGCACCATCGGTTCGGTCGGGACACGATCTCGATCGAACCGAAATTCCTCAATATGGATCAAATCCCTTATTCACTTTCGGGTCACTACTCGAAAGTATCTTCGGTAATTGTTACGTGTGTGACCTCATAGCCCGAGTAACGAAGGCATCGGGATTCAACGTATAAGACCGTATACACGAATCCCGAAGATCATCGTGAGAGCCTAGTCTGCCATTCGATGACCCCCGGCATTATCTCGGGTGAGACTACTGATAGTTCAGATAACTATCGGTTGTTGAACCGTATATATAGATGATATAGTTCACGGGCACTAATTGAGGAAATTGACACATCAATTTCCAACACTCCCACTTGCCCTTGGACTATTACCAATGTCTTGGATGTACACTTGCATCCTTGTCACATGATTCCCTTTGTCCTCGGTTTTCGTCATAGGCTAAAGCAAGAAAGCGTGTCGCCAACTCTTATGACATAATTTCTCGGAACACGAGGTAGTCTCACTCCCGTTCATAACGGGTGAATTCATAAGTAAGACTCACTCTCCGAGTGGCCAGAAAAACCTTCCCTGTATACCAGGGTGGACAAAGACCCTACCAATGCATCACCGATCATCTCACCACTACATTCACATAAGACCCAACGTACCCCATTACCACCAGTAACGGATGGGTCCGGAAGTAGTCAAAGCCTCATGCTCACGTAGCATGAGAATGATATGCATGTAGGTCTCAGAACCTCTATCATATGGCTCGTGTGAAATATAGGACACAAGATCTCTTCTATAATTTCACAACGGTCACTGTCCAGTACCATGTCAAGACTCTCTTGACAATGAACCCATGTAATGATTTGGACCATCCTTTTGACTTAAGAAACAAAGTCAAACGAATCATTACATACTAGTTTGGTTGTGTCCGTTCCCAAAACGCTGGGACACACCACTAGGGACAATGTAATCACCACAGTTCTTGTCTTGAAAAAGGGGTTCCTTAGCCAATACACTTATTGGCTCCTCTTCAAGAACTAGTGATTACATGGGAATTAAAATATTTATCATACAACTATGATTAAATATTCAATTGTTTATTCAAGTGCTATAAAAGAATAGACAATCAATTAAACAAGAAGTAATACTTTTATTCAACAATAAGAGTTTTACGAAAGTATACTTCATACATATAAATCAAATAAACTGAAATAAAGCTCCCACTAAGACTAAGACCACTCGGACCTAAGTCTAAGTCCAATAGCTGAAGTATGGAACTCATGTTTAGTCTGAGGTAACGGTTTAGTCAAGGGATCAGCTGCGTTGTCGTCTGTATCCACTTTGGATACCTTGATGTCACCTCTCTGGAACATTTCTCGGACGAGGTGATACTTCCTAAGGACATGCTTGGACTTATGATGAGCCCTAGGTTCCTTAGCCTGTGCTATGGCTCCAGTGTTATCACATAACAACTCAATTGGACCATCAGCGCTAGGAACTACCCCAAGCTCAGTCATAAACTTCTTAAGCCAACATGCCTCCTTGGCTGCTTCAGAAACTGCAATGTACTCGGCCTCCGTAGTAGAATCTGCAACTGTGTCCTGCTTGGAACTCTTCCAACAGATGGCTCCACCGTTCAGGCAGAATACAAACCCGGTCTGAGAACGAAAATCGTCTCGATCGGTTTGGAAACTGGCATCGGTGAAACCTTTAGCAATCAACTCCTCATCTCCGCCATATACCAGAAACATATCCTTAGTCCTTCTCAAGTACTTAAGGATAGATTTCACAGCGGTCCAATGGCTGTTGCCTGGATTCGCTTGATATCGGCTGGTCAGACTCAGAGCGTACGATACGTCTGGTCTAGTGCACAACATGGCATACATGATAGATCCTATGGCTGAAGCATACGGGACTCTACTCATGTTCTCCTTCTCGACGTCAGTGGTGGGGCACTGACTTTTGCCGAGAATAGTACCAGTTGTGATAGGCAGTATTCCCTTTTTGGAATCGATCATATCGAATCGTCTCAGAACCTTATCAATATAAGTGTCCTGTCTCAGGCCAATCAACCTATTGGCTCGATCTCGATATATCTTGATTCCAAGGATATACTGCGCCTCTCCTAAGTCCTTCATTGAGAAACACTTACACAACCATCTCTTGACTGACTCAAGGAGCGGTTTGTTGTTTCCAATGATCAGTATGTCATCTACATACAGGACTATAAATGCAATGTGGCTCCCACTTACCTTCTTGTATACACAAGCATCCTCCTCATTCTGAATGAAGCCAAATTCTTTAATTGCTTCATCGAATCGGAGGTTCCAACTGCGAGAAGCTTGCTTGAGTCCATAAATGGATCTCTGAAGCTTACATACATTCTTAGGTCCTTTCGGACATGTAAAGCCTGGAGGTTGTGTCATGTACACATCCTCCTCAAGGTTTCCATTAAGGAAAGCGGTCTTTACATCCATTTGCCATATCTCATAGTCATAATATGCGGCAATGGCTAAGAGGATCCGAATAGACTTGAACATGACTACCGGTGAGTAGGTTTCATCATAGTCAATACCATGAATTTGTTTGAAACCCTTCGCCACTAGTCTAGCCTTGTAAACATGGACATTTCCATCTTTATCAAGCTTTTTCTTAAAGACCCACTTACACTCGATAGGTCTAGCACCTTCGGGTAAGTGAACCAATGTCCAGACATCATTCTGGTACATAGAGTCTATCTCGGATTTCATGGCTTCAAGCCATGACTCGCTATCTGGCCCTTTCATTGCGGCTCCATAAGTATAAGGCTCGTCGTCTTCTATCAAGAAGGATTCCCCATACCATCTATCGGGAACATGACGAGTCCTATTGGATTTCCTAAGGGTCGGTACTTCTTCAGGAGTTTCATCTACCGTGGATCTAGGGTCCAAGATAGGATCCACCATGAATGGAGGATCTACTTCCTGAAGTGAGCCTGCCGAGTTCGTTAACTCGACTTGCTCATTTGATGAGACCCTTGAGTTCAATAACCCAACTCTCCTATTCAATGAGTTTCTTGAGTTCGATAACTCAACTTGCTCATTAAACGTGTCGAATGAGTTCATTAACTCATTTGGCTCATCATCTTGAACTTCTTCAAGTTGTACCGTATCTCTGACATTTCCTGATAAGAACTCTTTCTCAAGGAAATGCGCTGTCCTAGCCACAAAAATCTTATTTTCTGGCTTAAGGTAGAAATAATACCCTTTGGTTTCCTTTGGATAACCAATGAAATGGCACAAGTCAACCTTTGGGCCTAGCTTGTCTACGTTCAATTTCTTGACGTAGGCCAAGCAACCCCAAACCCTGAGAAAGCTAATCTTGGGACGTTTCCCAAACCACATCTCATATGGTACTTTCTCAGCTGACTTGGTTGGACAATTATTTAAGGTAAGTGCGGCAGTTTGCAACGCGTAACCCCAGAAGCTGACATGTAGGTCGGTTCGACTCATCATGGATCGCAAACTGTCTAACAGAGTGCGATTCCTCCTTTCGGACACACCATTATGTTGTGGTGTTCCGGCCGGTGTGAGTTGTGAAACAATTCCACAATCTCTAAGATGAGCGTCAAACTCGTGGCTCATATATTCGCCTCCTCGATCGGATCGAAGAGTCTTAATAGTCTTGCCGAGTTGATTCTCTACTTCATTTTGGAATTCTTTGAACTTTTCAAAGGCTTCACTCTTGTGCTTCATTAGATAGACATAACCATAACGGCTAAGGTCATCCGTGAAGGTAATGAAGTAGGGAAAACCACCTCTTGCAGGAGTGTTCATTGGACCACATACATCGGTATGTATTATCCCCAATAAATCACTTGCCCTTTCACTCGTTCCAGTGAAAGGTGATTTGGTCATCTTGCCCAAAAGGCATGATTCGCATTGGTCATATGATTCAAAATCAAGTGACTCAATAATTCCACTTTCGTGGAGTTTCTTGATGCGATTTTCATTTATATGACCAAGTCTGCAATGCCATAGGTAGGTAGGATTCAAGTCGTTAGGCTTGTTCCTTTTAATATTTACGTTATATACCTCATGGTCCTCATCTAGTATGAAAAGACCATTTTGGTTTGAAGCTTTTGCATAAAGTAAACCATCACGATTAATAGAACATATATTCCTTTCCATAAGGATGGTAAAACCATCATTGTTCAAAACAGATATGGAAATAATATTTCTAGAAATAGTAGGAATACAATATACATTATTTAAAACTAAGACCATCTCGGATGGTAGTTTTAAATCTATCTTGCCCACGGCAACTGCAGCAACCTTTGCTCCATTGCCTACCCGCAAGTCCACCTCTCCCTTCCGAAGGGCTCTACTGTCATGTAGTACCTGCATATTTCGACAAATATGAGAACCACATCCTGAGTCAAGTACCCAAGTAGAGTTATTGGAGGTGATGAAAGCTTCAATAACGAATATACCTGTCGGAAGAGTCCCACTCTTCTTATCTTCGAGGTACTTCTTGCAGTTCCTCTTCCAGTGACCAGGTGTATTACAATAATGACACTGGTCAGTCCCCTTAGGACCTTTAGCCGGAGTTTTGGAAGTCTGGGCCTTGACTGTTTTGATAGATCCAGTCTTGGCCTTTCCCTTCCATTTCCCCTTGCCTTTCTTAAAGGCCTTCTTGTTCTGAATCATCAGAACAGAGGGAGTAGGGGTAGAGCTCTTCCCACACTTCAACGCAGTATCAGCCGTGCTGATCATGTTATGTAACTCCGATAATGATTTATCGAAGTCATGCATGTTGAAGTTCATGACAAAGTTACCTAACTTGTCAGGAAGGGAACGGAGGATTATGTCAACGGCCAAATCCTTGGAAAACTGAGTTCCCAAAGACTCAAGTCTCTCGATGATCCCAATCATCTTGAGAACATGAGGACTGGCTTGTTGACCATTGGATAGTTTGCAATCCATGAGGGCACAAACAGCTTCGTACCGCTCATTTCTTGCCCGCTTCTGGAACATCTCTTCCAGTCTGCTGTACATGTCATATGCTGCCACATTTTCGAACTGAATCTGAAGATTCGGTTCCATGTTGGCTAGCATAAGACATTGGACATCCAATGCATCATCCACGTGTACATCATATGCACTACGTTCTAGCTCATCGGCATTATCTCCGGGTGGTGGAGGAAGTTCTTCCTTAAGAACATACTCGACTCTCTCGTGCTTGAGAACGATTCTCAAGTTACGAGACCAGTTGTTGAAGTTATTGCCATTGAGTTTACACTTCTCAAGTGTAGATCGGAGTGAATTTGAAGTTGATTTCTTAGCAGTTGCCATCTAAAAATATGCGAGTATGAAACGACATTCAGTTTAATTTATATGTAAAACATACGATACAAGTAAAGCATGCTTGAAATAATAATACGAGTACCAACAACCCCTCGAAGTGTACAAGTATACCAAGACCCCACGGACTTGGGTATGAGCGGCACACGCAATCATCCTCATAGTCCAATCCATGGGTAAGTCCTACTAGACTATCATATATTAATCATCCAATGATTATATATGACTCTTGGCGTCTATCACTAGTCGTTTTATGACACTATAGACTTGCTTTGCCAAACGGGCCGGTTCGATGGGCTAACCTGTAGCCACGTTTTAAGTAACCTTAGTTCACCATAAAGGGATGGATTACATTTGCCGGTTCGATGGGCTAACCTGTAGCGCATGTAATCCCATTGCCTCCTATTCCTATGAATCAAAGTGCCCATCTAGGGATGATCCACCCGAAACGTAGGAAAGTTTGACAACTTTGAACTTAAGGTTTGGCAAACACTTAATTATAACGTGGAGGGGTTTAGATTAAACATGTAATCCACATTTCATGCATATCACAAAAGGTGTACATATACGTCAAGAAAATATATGTAAGCATGAAACATGACATGAATAATAAACACTTTAAAGGGACGTGATATGGCCTAAAGAACATTAAATAAAACTAGTCTAACTAGTTCTAAACTAAGTCCTTGGTCTCCGTCTTCTTGGACGTCGCCATGCTCCAAGTCCGTCTCTTCATGTCTTGTTACATAATCAACTTTCGCATTAAATGGCACATGCGCCGCGAAAAAGAAATGACAATACAAGAATGTAAAACGACACATGCGTCGTATTTCAATATCAAGGACAGTACGCAGACTGTATTTCGAATAAATACTAGGCCATATCAAATCCCCATTCCATTCAGACTACAGTTTATATATGCATAACACATTATACATAAATCACATAAACATGCTAGGAATGGAATAAAACACACAACTCACACACATACTCACATTCAAATAATGTGAACATAGTCATACATGCATATCATAACCTTTAGTTGTCCAACAACTAACTTAGCCAATTTTAGGAAGTTCTATCATAAGTTCAACATATTGAACTAATAACCCGATTTCATTCAAAGAGACTTAGCATAAGTTATATTTGTTAAGGTTTGAAATTCAAAATAATTCAAACCTCAAACTTCCTTTCGATACTCAATTAATCAATTTAATTAGTACCAATTGGATAAAATCAAAGTGCTCCCACTTACCTCCACAAGACTCGCCATAAGACGATCTTATGTTGGAAGAGCTAAATTTTGACATACATGCTAATTTTAAACTATTTTAAACTTCTCAAAGAATGTTTTGGACTTATAAGATTATTTCCGGAATGAAAACAATCTCTAAGTCACCCATAACAAACCGAAAACGTCCATAATCATCAAATGACTTTGGACTTAATCGATTTGTTTTGTTTCGAAATCATCAAATGACTTTGGACGTGCATGGACGCGTCCAGTGGGGCCGAACCAGGCTTCGGGCCAAGGCGTCCCTTATCCAGGGAAAGCCGAGGGTACGCGATCCAGTGGAGCCGTGTCCTTGGCTTGCCTGGACTCACGCGAAACTTAGGTTTTGTCGGGGAGGGTTTTCCGAATACGAAAATCGGCTACGGTTCATATATCGACATATATACTATATGGTACTACTTTAAACACTTCTAGAACATGTTAAACGTGTAATATAGCTCTTGATACCACTTGGAATATCCCGGGGTTGCAAGACACAATGAACTACGATAGTTCATATGTCTAGAAAACCCTAATTCGTTGATCGTTAGAATTTACACAATGAAACTAGCTCATAGAAGTATATGTTCAAAGGTAGTGTGAATATGCTACAATTAACATATAAAAGAGTAGTGCTACAAAGTTATACCTTTGAAGCGTGAGCGGAAGCTTTGTAAATCTTTAAGCGCTTATCCCCACACCTTGCTCCTTTGCTTTCTCCTTGAAGAAATGTCTATCACCAAGGTGATATGAAACTACTATGAAATAGTCCACACCAATACCTTAGATAGCAATAAGACACACTTGGACTAGTGTGTGTTATTGAGGAGTATGTAGTCTTTACTACTATAGCAAAAAATGTAGAACTAGTTCTACACTCTACACTTAGAGTTTTGCTAGAGGGTTGAGGTTGAAGATGAAGTGTGTTTGTTTGTGTTCTCTAGCAAGAGATGTGCAAGACTTAGATTGATGCTCTACCCATTCTATATCATCTTATGATATAGAATGGATGATGAAACACATTATACACTAAACAAACACATTAACCATCCATATGGTTAATGCCTCTTGGTCCATGGAAGATTCTCTTACAAGAGTTCTTCCCAAGACTTACAAAGCCTTCCCAAGGCATAAAGTAGCCACCAAGATGTCAACCATTCATGATGATGGAATTAATTAATCTTAATTAATTAATTAAATCATATCTTATTTAATTAATTCATTAATTAATTAAATCATTTCAATAAATGATAATATATATATATATATATATCTCACATATATATATATATACATAAACCCCAAATGGTGTGTCCGGAACCAATTCCGGGCGCACCATCGGTTCGGTCGGGACACGATCTCGATCGAACCGAAATTCCTCAATATGGATCAAATCCCTTATTCACTTTCGGGTCACTACTCGAAAGTATCTTCGGTAATTGTTACGTGTGTGACCTCATAGCCCGAGTAACGAAGGCATCGGGATTCAACGTATAAGACCGTATACACGAATCCCGAAGATCATCGTGAGAGCCTAGTCTGCCATTCGATGACCCCCGGCATTATCTCGGGTGAGACTACTGATAGTTCAGATAACTATCGGTTGTTGAACCGTATATATAGATGATATAGTTCACGGGCACTAATTGAGGAAATTGACACATCAATTTCCAACAATACGAAAGTGTGCCTGTGCTTCTGTTTAAGATTAAATAGTGCGAGAAGCTGGCTGTTCGTATAGTGAAATACGAAAGTGCGACCGCGCTTAGTTTAAGTACAAGAAGTAAGAAGCTAGCTTTTCGTATAGTGAAATACGAAAGTGTGCGTGTGCCTCATTTATTTGTAAGATTTAAAGTGTGAGAAGCTGGCTTTTCGTATAGTGAAATACGAAAGTGCGACCGCGCTTAGTTTAATTACAAGAAGTAAGAAGCTAGCTTTTCGTATAGTGAAATACGAAAGTGTGCGTGCGCTTCGTGTAACTACAAGATGTGTAAGAAGATAGCTTTTCGTATAGTGAAATACGAAAGTGTGCGTACGCTTCGTTTACTTATAAGATTTAAATAGTGTGAGAAGCTAGCTTTTCGTATAGTGAAATACGAAAGTGCGCCCGCGCTTCGTGTAACTACAAGATGTGTAAGAAGATAGCTTTTCGTATAGTGAAATACGAAAGTGTGCGTACGCTTCGTTTACTTATAAGATTTAAATAGTGTGAGAAGCTAGCTTTTCGTATAGTGAAATACGAAAGTGCGCCCGCGCTTCGTGTAACTACAAGATGTGTAAGAAGATAGCTTTTCGTAATAGTGAAATACGAAAGTGTGCGTATGCTTCGTTTACTTATTAAGATTTAAATAGTGTGAGAAGCTGGCTTTTCGTATAGTGAAATACGAAAGTGTGCGTACGCTTCGTTTACTTATTAAGATTTAAATAGTGTGAGAAGCTGGCTTTTCGTATAGTGAAATACGAAAGTGCGCCCACGCTTCGTGTAACTACAAGATGTGTAAGAAGATAGCTTTTCGTATAGTGAAATACGAAAGTGTGCGTACGCTTCATTCACTTATATGATTTAAATAGTGTGAGAAGCTAGCTTTTCGTATAGGGAAATACGAAAGTGTGCCTGCGCTTCGTTTAACTATTTATTTTGACTAAGGCTTTCCGTATGTTTAAATACGAAAGCGTGCCAAGGACTCCGCACATGTAAATACACAATGCATCGAAAGTTACTTAAATAAGGATGAACGAGTGCATAAAGTATTCAAATCGCACAAAAGAGAATTCGTCTAAACATAATATGGCCTTAATTTAGATATATACCAAGTCCTTGGTATCGGGGTACCGTTGATGTCTTCTAGTTCATAGGTCCCGGGTCCCAAAACTCGTTTGATGCGATACGGACCCTCCCATTTGGGACTGAGCTTATTCACCTTCTGAGGTTGGCTAGCCGAGAACAGTCGTAAGACTAGGTCGCCGGTTGAAAACTGACGACCCTTGACTCGTTTGTTATAGGCCCTTGTCATTCTTTGTTTAAAGGCTTGACTTTGGTACAGGGCCTCGTCTCTAGCTTCGTCCATGAACAGCATCCGGTCTTTGAGTCGCTCCATGTTTAATTCTTCATCAAATCCTCTCAATCTGTACGTAGGGAGTCCGACTTCTGCGGGAAGGAGGGCTTCAGCCCCATAAACTAAGCTGAACGGGGTCGTTTTGGTGGTGAAGGAGGGGGTGGTGCGCATGGACCACAAGACTGTTGGCAACTCGTCTATCCACGTGCCCCCTGTGATTTCTCCTTGGGCCAAGTTCTTACGAATCCCGTTCAGAATCACCCGATTCATTACTTCTACTTGTCCATTAGATTGAGGGTAGTATACGGGTGCAAAGCGTTGTTCAATGTCGTACTTCTCGCAAAATTCCCGGACGGGCCTCCCTTCGAATTGAGTACCGTTGTCCGATACTATAATTCGTGGGACGCCGTACCTTGTCACAATGTTTTTCCATAAAAATTTGACCACCTCTTCACTTCGGATCCTAGACAAGGGGATAGCTTCTACCCACTTACTGAAGTAGTCAACCGCCACCAAGATATATTCCATATTTCCTATTGCTCGGGGCAGCTTTCCTACTATATCAATTCCCCACATGGCAAAGGGAATGGGGCTGACAACGGGAGTCATCATAGTGGCTGGGATTTGTGGGGCGTTGCTGTGTTTTTGACAGGCTTCGCACCTCTTAACATAGGCCTTAGAATCCTTCACCATTGTAGGCCAATAATATCCGGTACGAGCTGTTTTTAGGGCCAACGCTTTTCCTCCAATATGACTCCCGCACCACCCTTCGTGAATTTCAGCTAACACGAGGGGAATATCCGTTTCTCCTACGCAGTACAAGAGAGGTCCATCCCATGACTTCCAGTATAATTCTTCTCCGACGACATGAAAACGTAGGCTCCGGCTTTTTACTTTTGAGGCTAAGATGGGGTCCTCGGGGAGTGTGTCATGGAGTAGGTATTGAGCTATAGGGGTCCGCCAGTCAGGAGATTCGTCAAGCACCATTCTAACCTCTTGGGTAGCATACGCAGGCTGTTCCTTAACTTCGACCCGTACGTCCCTCGGAAGTTCGGCGTACTGGACCGTTGCTAATTGTGACATATAGTCCGCCTCAGTGTTCTCCTCCCGAGGTATATATTCAAACTTGACTCGGGTGAACTCTTCAATTAATGCGTCCACCACCTTCTTGTATTGAATTAAGGACTCGTTTTTCACCTCCGCTTGCTTTCGGACTTGATTAATAATTAGTTGGGAATCTGCCTTGACCAGGAGTTCTTTTAACCCAATTTCTCCTGCTAATTGCATCCCTGCGATTAAGGCTTCGTATTCTGCTTCGTTATTAGTTACCTTGAACGAAAAGCGAAGAGCATATCCCAGATACTCTCCGTGGGGACCTTTAAATACGATTCCAGCGCCACTGCCTTTACTGTTGCGGGCCCCATCTACGTAGACTACCCATTGGAAAGGTTCCTCTTCTGAAGGCTCGTTTGGGGTTTCTTCGTGAACCATGGTACATTCGGTTACGAAATCTGCCAAAGCTTGCGCACGGACACCAGTACGTCCTTTGAAAGAGAGATCAAACTCGCTTAACTCTATAGCCCATGCAGTTAATCTTCCTGATAAGGCGGGCTTGGCTATGACCTTTCGAATGGGTTGGTCCGTGATTACACAGATAGGGTGCGCCTCAAAGTAAATTTTTAGCTTCCGGGCTGAAACAATCAGAGCCAGCACAAATTTGTCTATTATAGGATATCTGACCTCCGGTCCGTTTAGTACATGGCTGACGTAGTATATGGGTTTTTGTACCTTCTCCCTTTCCTTGACCAAGACGCTACTCACCACCTCGTCAGACACTGCTAAGTATAAAAACAGAGTCTCGGAGGGATCGGGATGTGTTAACAACGGGGGCGACCCAAGGTATTGTTTCAGCTCTGCAAAAGCTTTCGCGCTTTCTTCGTTCCAAACCATTACTCCGCCCGTATCCTTGGCCTTACGCAGGAGTTTGAAGAAGGGCAAGTTCCGCTCTCCTGACTTAGAGATGAACCTATTCAACGCAGCCAAACACCCCGTTAACCTTTGAATATCCTTATACGTCTTTGGCTCTTTCATGTCGATCAGTGCCTGGATCTTGTCCGGGTTGGGCTCGATTCCCTTCTCGCTTATCATATAACCCAGGAATTTGCCAGACATGACTCCAAACGAACATTTGTCCGGGTTGATCCGTAATTGCGTCTGGCGCAGTTTTACGAAGGTCTCCCGTAGGTTGGACAAGTGGTCATCTCGACTACGGCTTTTGACGAGCATGTCATCAACATAAATTTCCATATTTCGTCCGATCTGGTCGGAGAATATGTTATTCACCATTCGTTGATACGTAGCTCCTGCATTTTTTAACCCGAAGGGCATAACCGCCCAGTAGTATAGCCCGTACTCGGTGATGAAAGCCGTTTTCTGTGCATCCTCCTCTGCCATGCTGATCTGGTGGTAACCCCTTGATGCATCCATAAAGTCGAAAACCTCATACCCCGCGCTTCCATCTACTAACCGGTTTAAACATGGTAAGGGGTAAAAGTCTTTGGGACATGCCTTATTTAAATTGGTAAAGTCCGTACACATTCGCCAGCTACCGTTGGGCTTTTTTACCAAAACCACGTTTGCGATCCATTGAGGAAATTGGAGTTCTTTAATAGCCCGTGCCTCCAATAGAGTCGTAACTTCTTGCCGAATCGCCATACTTTTTTCGTCACTGAAATTTCTCTTCTTTTGTTTGACAGGACGATATGTTGGATCTATGTGTAAATGATGTGTTGCGATTCGTGGATCTACGCCAGGCATATCCTCCGGACTCCAAGCGAACACGTCCTGGAACTGACGAATCAACTGGATTAACTCCGTTCGGTGGTATTGCTCCAGATGCGTGCCAATTTGGAAAGTTTTGGCCTCATTCGTGATTGAGAAAGGAATTTTTTCTATCTCCTCATGCGGGACTGCTTTTTCCCTACTCTCTCTTTCCTTAGGCACATTACCCTCCTGCTCCTGTATGGTATTGATGCTCAACGGTTGCTCACCCTTGCTTCTTTTAAGTTTGGGTGCATTTTCTTCTTGCACTCCTTCGACCGCAGGAACCGAGGATAGATAGCATTTTCTAGCATGCTTCTGTTTTCCCACCATTTCTCCAATCCCATTTGGCGTGGGGAATTTGAGTTTCAAGTGTATTGGAGAGACTATGGCCCGGAACTCCGTCAACGAGGGCCTTCCAATGATCCCGTTATAAGAAGGATCATCTAGCTTAACCACCGTGAAAGATATCCTCTTTGTTGACACGGTTCTACCATCTCCGAACGTGACATCCAGGTCTACTTCTCCTACAGGGTAAATGGAATGTCCTGTGAACCCCGTGAGGGGCGTTCTTATGGGTTGTATGAGCGACCTAGGTAACTGAAGCGCATCAAAAGTACGCAAGTACAGCACGTCGACGGAGCTTCCTGTATCAACTAGCATGCGTTCCACCTCGACGTTAGCTATGATAGGCATTATTACTAACGGATCTTCGTGGGGTAATTCGATCCCCTCCAACTCTTTATCTTCAAACACAATCGGGGCCGTACATGGTGCCTGGACCTGATTGGTTGAGAATATATCTCTCCGAGCATACTTCTTACGGGCATTACGTGAATCCCCTCCGCCTGCCCTGCCCCCAGAGATTGTTTCAATCCGTCGACGCACGGGAGGCGGTGAACGATCTCTTCGCTCAGGTGGGTTAGGATCACGTCCATTGCCCCCTGTTCGGGTATATTCTTTGAGATGACCTCGTTGGATCAATCGTTCAATCTCAGCTTTGAGTGTTCGGCATTCGTCAGTGTCGTGACCGTGCTCTCTGTGGTAGTCACAATATTTGTTGCGGTCGCGTTTTGCTGGGGCCGTGCTTAGACGCTTTGGTTTGGGAAGTAGATTTTGATCAGCAATAGCTACAAAAATTTTTGAGATTGTGGTATTCAACGGCGTGCGTACAGGTTCCGACTCACTCGTCCCCTGACCCATGCGATCTGAGTCGCGTTTGGGAGGGGGGGAGTAGGTTTTTCTTTTGTAAGGCGGTGTAAAGTACGCTCCTCTGTCCCGCTGCAATCTCTCAAAGACTTTGGACTTTGAGGGAGATTTCGGGCGTTCCTTTTTGGTGTGGAAGTCCCGAGTCTCCCGTTTACTATCTTTCTTCTCACGGGCCTTAAGTTCTTCCACGTCGATGAATTGTCGAACTCTAGCCGTCAATTCATCCTTTGACAAGTTCTTTTCAAAAAGCAAATTCTTTTTAAGGGGCCCGTATTGAAGTGCCCTAAAGAAAGCCATGTATGCAGTCTTGGAGTCGCAATTGGGAATGTTTAGTAATACATCATTATATCTTTTGTGGAAGTCTCGCAGGGACTCGTTCTTACCCTGCTGCATCTCCATCAGAACTTTTTCATCCACTGTTTCTTTAATTGCGGCTCCGAACTTGGCCAGGAAGACGGTGGCCGTTTGGGCATATGTGTCAATGGACTTTGGTGGGAGTTCCATATACCAGTCTAATGCTTTGCCTTTAAGACTATTGGCGAAAGCTTTAGCCAACAAATCCGGTTCGTTGGTGGCCATGGTCATTTGGGTTAGAAACCCCTTCAAGTGCTTTTGAGGGTCTGTTGTACCATCATATTGCGTGAATTGCGGTAGCACAAAGCCGGTGTGAGGCGTTATGGCTTGCAGACGGTCAGAGAACGGCATTTGGGTGTGAGCGACCACAGGTTGGGAACGAGACGCCGACATGGATGTAACCTGCTGCCGAAGCAAAGCCATTTCTTGCAATAATTGGGCCATGACCGGGTCTGGGACTGTTGGTTGCACAGGTGGGGGGGGAGGTATTATTACCGGGGGCGGCGTCGAAGGTACGTTGATGACGGGAATTTTGTCCCTGGCAGCAGCATCACGTGCCTCTAATTCCAGGCGTACGCGACGACGTACTTCCCTGTCGATTTCCTCTCCGATATTAAGTCCAGCGAGTAGTGAGGCTTCTGGTTCGTTGCGGGAGTCTGCATTATGAGCTCTAGCTTGCGAGCGGTGTGGCATATTTATTCTATTCCCCACAGACGGCGCCAATGATTTGCCACGGGAATCGCCTCGTCGGCACATCTGAGACTCTCCGACTCCCTCGCGGATCTCCTCCCTGGATGGTCGGGGCGCAGCCCTAGAATGAGCGGATGGGTTACTCTGACGAACCCTATTTAACCGATCCCTTAAGTCTGGAGCGTCTTGAGATCCTCGATCTCCCTCGTCCCTGACATCTGCGACTCCTTTGCCTTTACTCAGTTGTTCTCGTAGATCTCTCGCAGGTTCGTCAGGCGGTAGCCCTTGACGAGACATGGTCTGCGTACCTCTATGGACTGGGGGACGAGAAGAAGTTGCCTTGCTGGTATTACGTGTCTTGGGCGGCATCGACCTGAAAGCGTGGTCGGGGTACGACCACAAACACTCCGACGATCAAGTCAGTCAACGGTGTTTGAAGAGTATAGTTTGGGGTGAATAGCACATACCTTGTCTGGGGAAGTGAGCCCAGTATTTATAGTGAGATACTTCCGCTAATCTCGCCCTGGAAGGGACACGTGTCCTCTCCTTATTGGGTGAGGTTTAAACCCTATTTGCCCGTGGGCTCTTATGCAGATCGCGTCTGCCAAAAGTGTCTAGTTGGATCAAGGTCCACGAGACGGACTGGGCTTTAGATATGAATATATATATATATATCTGTATGCCCATGAAGTGGGGTCCATATCAGGATGCAAATGAAAATGATTGTGTATGTCAACTAGTAACGATGTCTTAATATTTCTTTAAAGAATTTACTAATAAAAGGAAAATATATTTATTTATCGGCAAACAATTATAATTCTTGTTTATCTAACCTTTTTATCATTTCAAAGCATTAACAAGTATTTAAGAGGATTCTAGTATCAAATCGGTATTATTTTTATTTAAACAAATCGTTTATGTTAACAGTTCGACCAAATAATAACGAATGATGGCTACCTCATATAAGTAGAAAGTGAGACAATCGTTGATCATTCTAGATTCTAGAGGTACGATCATTGAGGTTGCATTGTATCACTATACCTGAATATGCCTATATAATATAAATCGTTCTTCATTCTCTTCTTCTTCAAATCCTCCGATGAGCATTCACTAAAATACAAGCAGATTTATGGAAACAAAAATAAAAAAAGGTGGCGTTAGAATTCTATGAGATTCCACTTTAAAATTAATTGACAATAAAAAAATTAAATCAGATCATGCATATAAACACGGGTGTACATCCACTTCTAATGTGAGATGTGCATTTCACTATTTTGTCGAAATTAATTGTCGGAACAACATCGGCGGGGTTACACATGTCACCACGTTAAGTCGAGGATGACTCATGATACTATGTTAAAAGTCAATCGGTTCCTGTTAAGAGTCTATGCGGTTCCACTCTAAAACTAATTGGCAATAGGGGGAGTAGCCCAGGATCTTATATATTGACCCGGGAGGACATCGACTTACGATGTGGGACGTGCAACTTAACACTCCCCTCACGTATGACCCAATCATCCGTGGAATATTCATCACCGATATTAATTTCCGGAACAACATCGGCGGGGTTACACGTGCCTAAATAACTCGGACTTGGCGCATGGTACCATGATAAGAGTCTATGGGGTTCCACTCAAAAACCAATTGACAATAGAGGGGGTAGCCCAAGATCTTATCGATGTGGGTTGTGCATCTTAACACTCCCCTCACGTGTAACCCAATCGTCGGCGGAATTTTCCTCGCCGGAATTACTTGCCGGAACAACATCGGCGGGGTTACACGTGCCTCAATAACTCGGGCTGGCTCATGATACCATGATAAGAGTATCTGGGGTTCCACTCTAAAACCAATTGGCAATAGAGGGAGTAGTCCAAAATCTTATATATTAACCCGGGAGGACATCGACTTCCTATGTGGGTGCATCGTAACACTCCCCCTCACGTGTAACCCAATCGTCGGCGAAATATTCATCGCCGGAACAACATCGGCGGGGTTACACGTGCATCAATAACTCGGGCTTGGCTCATGGTACCATGATAAGCGTCTATGGAGTTCTACTCTAAAATCAATTGGCAATAGAGGGGCTAGTCCAAGATCTTATATTGTTGATCCGACAGGACGCCGATTTTCGATGTGGGACGTGCATCTTAACAGTTGCATTATATATAACCAATTGACTATAGAAGGAGTCACCCAAAATCTTACATATATATGAATCCGAGAGGACATCGCGACTTTTGATGTGCATCTTAACACCCCTGACATGTCGTTTTGTTGTGCTCTACGTATATATTTGTACAAATTAAAACAATGTTTTATGTTGCTTATGGCTCAATAATATTTCCTCTTCGTTATTTATAATATTGTTGTAACAAAAAGAAAGTAAAAACAATTCCTTAATTTAATGTCAAACCTTGTCTATTACTCAGCTCAATCCATTTCAATAGACACTAAATGATGTTTTCGTTTTTGCGTGTAATATTATGACCTAATCGCAATTAATTAAAACATTATAATTATGATAATGATAATAATACGTTTATAAACCGTTTTGTTACAACTAGAACTCACTAATCGATTGAATCAAGCCTTATCGAGCCGGGCCCGTGTGAATAATATATAAGCCAATGTCCATGGGATGAAACCCTTTCTCCTCACATTATGAGAACCGAGCGGCACTTTCTTCTTCTCCTCCTCAAGTCACGGTCTCCTTGCCTACTCCTTCAAGTAGTCATCAAATCCACCATGTACTCATTATTTTGACCAACATTTTTAAACGTTCATACTGCAGGTAACAATTCGAAAATTTTGAGCCATTAATCATTATTTCATTGATTAGGCGTGTGTAATGCACATATATAACCATTAATCATGATCGCATGTGAAAGTAGTAATATTCTTTGATGATCTTTACATACACTGGAAGGTCCTATTTATACACAATAAGGATGCTAGTCCTAATAACATAAGGAGTCTAGTACTCTAACAATATAGGACTCTAGTATTCTAATAGGACTCTAGTACTCTAACAATATAGGACTCTAATAATATAGTATATGCTAATACACCCCCGCAGTCGAAGCGGGAGGAGGACGAACGCTAAGAATGTCCTCATGTCTTATTCACTGATTTTCGGGACAGTCTTAGCGTTCATCCTCCTCCCGCTAAGACTGCGGGGGTGTATTAGTAGTGGATTTACCACCGTCTCTATGTAGTGGATTTACCACCGTCTCTATGTATTCATATTGTATAAATAGGGGTCAAACGTTATTGTATGACACAACGATTATTATAATCTTACATCTCTAGTACTCTAACAATATAGGACTCTAATAATATAGTATATGCTAATAGCATGATTAGTAGGGGGGCCGATTTTATCATCATTTGATTATTTTAGGATGTTATTACTATCTAATACATATTATAATAGAAAATGAATTTATATGAATGCCAATGTAGCTCAATTGAGGGTGAATTCATTATTTAGTTATTATATTAGTGTGTTGAATCTTACCTAAAGCATATGCAGGCTATTAGTTGACTTAGGAACCCAAATCGTGAGTGTTGGCCGATGATGATCGGGTTGATGATAGGCTTGATAATTGTCATCTCATGTTGTAGTTTATATAATTACCACCTTAACTATATCGTAAATCAATTTCATTCATCATATAGCCCATAGGTGGTGATATTCGATCATGTCTAGTGCTCATAGGGTTCGACTATTATCGGGTTCATCTTATAATGTTACTAGGATTTGACTTGATTTGGATTAAGAGTTGATTTGGGGTTGATTTAGAGTTTGACTTAGGTTTGACATAGAGTTGCCTTTGACTTAGGATTTACTTTGACCCTTATATTGAGAGATAATGACTAAGTATTAATTAATATAAATCTCTTTGAGAAGTTAACATAATAGATAGGTATACATATATATAATTATATATAGATCTAATAATTTCGTAAGATGACTAAGAGGGGTCGAGGGGTAGAATGGTAATTTTACATAAGTGGAGTAAAATTAAAGTATTATTACTATAAAGATTATACATTAATTCGTGGGGAGTTGGGACGATTTATGTGCAGTTGTTAATTGAAGTATATATTTATAATAGGTCATGTCACTTGATTACTGATTCGACTTGGGAGTGAGCTATTGCGTTGCTGTTGCTTAAGGTGAGTTCTTACGCACGTGTTGTTATTACTCTTGTATGTGTTGTGTGGTAGTGATAGTACATATTGATGCATTATGATGATTACTGTTGAGCATGGAGCATGAGTAGAGATGTTAGGGTGGACCTACGGGTCGTATATGTGTTGTGTGTGTTGTCCAGATCCGGCAACGTAGGATTGACGGGGCGCCATGATTGTGATGGGCCCATATGCGAAGTACAGGGGTTTTGTGTGATGTTGTGATGTGTGATGGATGAGATGTGTGGATGACGAGATGTGTGATGATTATATGGGTTGGTCTCCCTGCAGGTTGAGCTAGGTAGAGTACTGTACAGTGCGAAAGTCCGGATTCAGTGCATTTAGTATTGCATGTGTTGTGAATATGTTGTTTAGTGCATCTGAGATATTTTTCCCTGACACATATATGTATTGTATCAGCATCTTTCCGCATGATATATTATCGTTCTATTTCGCTTCACGTACGTGGGGTGGTAGCCACGCGTGAGAAGGATTCACCAGCTGTCGAGCTGACCCCTTCGGGGACCTATTCTTTAGCAGGTTAGTGGCGTGGTAGTGTGCGTTGACCCTCCTTCGGTGAGTGGCGATGGTGGCATTAGGATCTCCCTCAGTCGTAGCTGTGCTTGTTTCGTGTTCCTCTATGTTTCCTGTTTTACCCTTGTCGGGCACTATTGACTTGTGTACTGAGATTTTGGTTGTATTTGATGATTGCGGGTGTAAGGTATTGAACCCCGATGGATATGTTTTAACCCTTTTCAGTAAACCAGATTTAAAATTATTTATTTATGAATTTTAATTCCTTTGGCCATTTGAAAAATATTTTACTTATCGAGTCATCCATCGAGTGGTGACTCTGGTTTCGGATTTGTTATCGAGCCTAACCTCAGGGCGGGCCCACCTGGGGCGGGTCGTTACATTGCGTGTCCAACTTTAACGATTAATTACTTATTATTTTTTAGTTTAAAAATATAATACTCAATATCGATAAATAATTCATATTGAGAAGTATTTTCATAAAAGTAACTTTTTAAAATATTCTATATATTGTAATTAATTAGTTATTACTCATCAAAGTTAGATACTAAAAACAAATTTTTTTATATTTTCAAATGAATTAAAGTAAGTAATATTTATTAATGATATAAATCTGAAGAGTTTGGAAAAAAGAATTGGCTGTTTCCTCCTAAGGATTAGTGCATCATCCATGTCGATTGTCTTTGTCATGCCGCCGTATAAGTTTTATATTCCATCCTTAAAAAATGATCGAATTTATTTTTTCGATTATTAAAATTAATAAAATTAAATTTTTTAAGGTATTACCGATTTTCGAACAAAGTTCAGTAAATTCAAAAACATTTATAAATATAATCAACCCTGTAAGTAGTTGATTTTTTCTTAAAAAACATCCCGATATAATTCAAATAATTTCAACTAGTCATAATATTTTATTTATAATGTTTTATATAACAGTCAAATACTAATAGGCGTGTATTTATTGAGTTTCCATTTATTTATTTGCGGTGGTAATTCTCCTCCAGCTATTCACACGTATGTATGAGAGTGAATTTTATCTAAATGGTAGCCCAAGTTAATAATAAATGGATAAAATCATTAGTATCTCCACTTATGGAAAAAATTGAACGATTAATTAATAAAACTTTCAAATTGAGATAAGCAAGTTGTATGGTATCTAAACCAAAGGCAAGTACCAAAATATTTAATATATTAACAAGCACGTAACTTCATATGCCGGTGACAATATCTAGTAGACTGTGACTCATATCTTGATTATTTTAAAAGTTACGGATAATTTAAAAATTTAAGAATAAAATATGTGTGATGATCGTAATACAAATTATTCCCTCGATTTTCTTTAGTGGACGTTACTGGGTGTCTAATTTTAGTCGTTAATTATTTATTATTATTTTTTTACTAAAATAATATAAAATTCACATCTATAAATTTATATTGAAGAAATTTTTTATAAAAGTAATTTTAAATATTGTAACTAATTAGTTATTATTGAGGAAAGTTAGACATGAAAAAATAAAATAGTCTTATGGTTATGAAATGAAGGAAGTAACATGTAATATCATACAAAATATAGTGAAAAATCTCGTAATTTCATATATATATATGTCATTGTTAAAAGGAAAACAAAATTTAATTATAATTTTGCTGAATATATGGTTTGTTAGGACTTATATTACAATTTTATGTTAAGAGAAACGACAGAAAAAGTAGAAGGCAATTTCCTCCCAAAATGTTATAGTTACCAAATGGGCTAATCAAATTAATTAGGAAATGGAATCATTTCATACAAAACATAGGAATGCAATTAAATCTCATTCCATTCCTATATATTCTATTCCATTTTTGGTTACCAAACGCTACATCTATATTATACTCTTCATTCATCCCTTCAACACCCGCCAGCCCCGCCCCCATTTAAGTTGTTTTTGTAATATTATGTGTGGTTTGCGCCTTAACTGATCAAGAAGATGGAAGACATGACTTCATTATGGAATTCTCAGAAGGTGGTTTTCAATTTCTTCTGTCTTAAAACATGTTTATTAGCTTGCTTAAAAGTTATAATAAAGTTCCAAAAATTAAAAAAGTGAAAAAATAATGATTTTTTTGTTTTCTCAAAATAACTTTAAGTCTCCAATTTTTTTTTCACCCACATACAAATAGTATGAATATTGCAGTTGCCACGCCCCACGCATGTACACTTCCATATACTACTCTCTTTTTCCCTCCAACGCTCCAACATTTTGCCACCATTTTTTGTACTTTATTATTTTGTACAAAATCATTTAAAGCAATTTGTTTTTTACTCAAAGTGTTGAAAGGCTAATTGTGATTTAAAATACAGTAATATTTTAGCCTTTAGGCAAATAAAATTATTATTAATTGATTATATTATATATTTGTAATTAATTATTCCGATTCTTGAACTTAAGTAATGTTTATTTTTGATACTTGATGTTAAAAATTATGTTAGGTTAATGGGTAAGTAACCCTAGCCCATAAGCCCATAGTATTACGTTAGGTTTCATGTTTACATATAAATATAGGTATATGTATAATGTATTGACATCAACAATTATCAATAATATATCTCCTCTCTATATTTTTACATGGTACTAGTTATAAACGTGCGTTGCACGTGGGGACTTTTTTGCACGTTTTTTTGCATATTATTATTTTCAAGGTAACTATTAATTGTAGTAGAAGCAAAGTTAGTGAGAATTATTGTCGAGAAGCATTTTAAAGCAAATGACTTTAATTTTTGACAATTATTACATTAATTTGTACTAAGTTATTAACTCTTCTCTAGTTAGCCAATCAAGTTCTAAAATTAATGAGTTTGTTATATTAAGTATAATGATGTAGCAATGAGAAGAATATAAGTTAATGAGTTTGAAAAATATGACCGTTATAAAGTAATGAATTGGTGACAAATATCATATATATGTGTTTAGCTCATATTTTTAATAGCTATAGTCAGGGGTGGATCCCAACTAAACCACCAAAAATATGTGTAGAATAGTTGGTAAAGTAGTGTAATTTTAGAGTAGAAGTGAGGGTTCGAAACCCTGTCTCCTATTTTTTAAATTCTATATAAATTATTTAATTTACTACAACAAATATTTAATGAGGATATTTTATAAAAAATCTAATGAGATAAAATTTCTATATTTATCCTCCTTCATTAAGGGTATTTTTATCCGAAAGAGAACATAATTTTTAAGTAACCCTGTTTATTATATTTCAAATATTAATTTTATTCATTAAGAAAATAAAAACATATATAGTATCCATCATAGTCGTAAATTCATCTTTGCTCATTATAAAAAGGTAAAAGCAAAAGTTCACACACATCACAAACAATAGTTATTGATTTTAATATAGAGTACTTTGTTATCACATAATCATAATTCAAATGATGATATTTGTGTCATAGGAAACAAAACAAAACAAAAAAAATTAATTCTCTATAAACAACTCCTAATATATTAAAACTCTATCATAGTTATAAAAGTACTATTTTTTGTTTTTATTTTATTTGGTAAGTTCTAATTAACCCTTAATGAACCGTATAACATAAACTATTTAATAAAGATATTCTCATCCAGTGAAAAATGAAAACTCTATAAACAACTCCTAATATATTGAAACTTTATCGCAATAACAATACTATTTTGGTTTTTATTTTATTTGGTAACTTCAAATTTACCCTTAATGAATTGTCTAACATAAACTATTTGATAAGATATTCTCGTCCAGTGAAAAAGGAAGAATCTATAAATAACTCCTAATATATTGAAACTCTATCGTAATAAACATTTTATTTTGGTTTTTATTTTATTTGGTAACTTCAAATTTACCTTTAATGAATTGTCTATCTAAATTATTTAATAAGGATATTCTCATCCAGTAAATGAGGGAAAATCTATAAACAACTCCTAATATATTAAAACTTTATCATGATAAAAATATTATTTTAATTTTTTATTTTATTTAGTAAGTTCAATTTACCTTTAATGAAATGTATAAAAATCTATAAATAAGTCCTAATATATTAAAAATCTATCATAGTAAAATTACTATTTTCCGAGTAACGAATTTACGTAATGATGTTATAAACATTTCAACTTTCATGTGAAACAAATTGATAAATAGGATATGTTACATTAGTATCTTTTCATAAGTCTTTATATGTAGTATTTTATTGAATATATACGTTTGTCTAGCGATAAGTGTTACACTATATTATAGGAGTTAGCTATTGTAGATAATTATTAGACTCCTTCACCTTGTAAACCACTTGTATAATCATTGTTATAAATACATATCAAGAGCTCCTTACGAAGGTAAGAGAGTCCATTTGATTATTAATATTCGTCATTAGTTGTGATACGATTGGATATATACGTTTGTCTAGCGATAAGTGTTACACTATATTATAGGAGTTAGCTATTGTAGATAATTATTAGACTCCTTCACCTTGTAAACCACTTGTATAATCATTGTTATAAATACATATCAGGAACTCCTTACGAAGGTAAGAGAGTCCATTTGATTATTAATATTCGTCATTAGTTGTGATACGATTTAACATATTTGAATGTATATATATAGGAGTCAAGGTACAAAATTAATTAATTTGTTATTATATTAAGTATCACGATGTAGCAATGAGAAAAATGTTAATTAATAAGTTTGAAAAACATGATCATTAAAAATAATGAGTTGGTGACAGATATATTGAGCTAGAACTGAGATTTTGGGATGCCATATATCTTGTAATGTATTTACTACTCCTATAATTATGGAGTTTCTTGTAATACTCCATGTATTTTGTTGAGAAAATTTGAATATTTTTTTTCCAAATTGATTTGTATAATGATGGTATACAAAAAAAATATCTAAGAAAGTATTTACAATTTAGTTGGAATCTTAGTTTTTCATATTTATAGATGATAAGAGTATGTGGGGTTTCAATCTAAGACCAATTGGCAATAGAGGAAGTAGCCAAGATCTTATATATTGATCCGGGAGGACATCAACTTCTGATGTGGGAGGTGTATCTTAACACTCCCCTCACGTGCAATCTAATCATCGGCGGAATATTCATCGTTGGTATTAACTGCCGGAAACAACATCGGCGGGTTACACGTGCCTCAATAACTCGGGTCTGGCTCATGACCATGTTAAGAGTCTATGTAGTTCCACTCTAAAACCAATTGGCAATAGGAAAAGTAGCCCAAGATCTTATATACTACCCCGGAGTACACCGATATCCGATGTGGGTGTGCATCTTAACAATAGATTAAGATATAAAAATTAACATGTTAATGACACATCTAATTTTCCACAAGCCTTTATATGTATTATATAAAAAAATTATATATATATATATATCAATTTTGTATTATTAGATGAAGAAAAAAAATTAATTTAACATTAAATCTTTTAAACGATTTTAACATGTATATAATGTTTTTCATTTTTCTTTCCGATTGATATTTTATCTTCAGATTTCTTAGTCTAATTGAAACATAATTCACGGATGTAATTTTTAACAATTCAACCAATATTTTACAAGAACGTGCATTAAATTTTAACATATGTTTTTTTGTGTGTGTTTTTTCTATAATTATGTATTATGATGATATTTTATTTATTTTTTCATGAGATAAAATTACTTAAGTTTAAAGAATTAAAAACAATACTATGTAGCAATTAGAGTTCAACAAATCGAGGGAGACTTTAGTTGAGTTCTTGATTTTTAGTTCTCTAGAAACAACTCCTAATATATTTAAACTCTATTATATTAACATTTAATAATAATTTATTGTCAAGTAAAGAAGGAAAAAATATTTAATGGTAATTAATAAAATTACTTTTGTATCCCTAATCATTAAGGGTATTTTTGTCCAAAAGGGGAGAAACTTTTAGGCAACTATATATATATATATAGATATAGATATATAAATATAGGTAAGAGCCTTTCGATTCTTTTTTTCCTTTTTTGTAAATTAGCAATGAGTGAGTATCGAACCCATGACCTTCCGGTCACTAGCAATAGCCTTTTCCACTAGGCTATTCGATTAACTCCAAGAGCTTTCGATTCTTGAGGCTTAAATACGACTTTCGCTGCCTTGCCGGTGAGTTTTCTTTTATGTGATACTCACCAGCGGGATTTAAAACATTTTGTTTTCTTTTTCTATAATTTTTGTTAGTAGATCTGAAATTTATTTAGTTATTTTGTTTCAGATCTAGTTTTTTCGTTGAAAAAAAAAACTTTGCGATAATTTGATATGTTTGAAAAAAATGGTGTTCCTCATAAATATTGATTGACGAATTACGCATTGTCTGGCGAGTCCGATACGCATTGTTTGGCGAGTCCGATACACATTGTCTGACGAGTCCTATACGCACCTACAACCCATTAAAGATTATCACATTTATTTATGTCTTTTTTTAACTATTATTGTTATTATTATTAATTATTATTATTGTTGTTGTTGTTGTTGTTGTTGTTGTTGTATTGCAAACTCATAGAAATTCTATAAAATTATCATGAGTTTGAGGAAGGGTGTTAGGCTAATGGGCAAGTAACCCTAGCCCATAAGCCTGCAGAGTTAGCTTAGGTTTAATGTTTACATATAAATATAGATATATGTATAATGTATTGACACCAACAATTATATATAACATATCTCCTTTTTAGTTAACAAACAAAATTACACTCTATATTTCTACAAATTATTTAGTTAACAAACAAAATTACACTACAAATAGATAAAAACATTAATTTTTAATCTAAAATGAGTGAGTTACTTTACAAAAATTTAATGACAACTTTTGAAAAAAATATAATTCTTGAAATTTTTAGAAACAGTGACATATTTGAAATATTATTTTAATATTTGGTGAATAATGGGGAAGCTGCCAAAGTACAAACATAAAATGTTAATGCAAAAAATAAAAATGTGACCGTTAAGAATGAATTATTATAGAGGAAAATGTAGGGGAACTGACCCACATGCTGTTACTATATCTTGCTCTTTAACATGCATGAATGTGTCTGTTAGTTGTGAACATAGTTCTGAATGGCGAATGTGGTCCGCGTCCGTGGCCACGATGCCACCGTTTGTAATTTTCTCAGAGAAAAAGGTGGCTTCTGTTTCAGAAAAATGAGAAAACTGTTCAATTTTTTTTTAAAATTGTTTTGTTTTTAGCATGGAAGGATCTTCTTTGAATAAAGAGTACTTTTTGTTACCGATAATTTAATAGTTAATGTGGTTTATAATGTGTGTGACATTTTATTAAATTAGTGAAATTTATATGTTTATTTTAATTTGACAGGGTGTGGATCAGATGAGGCATAAACTTTTATGCATGAATTTTGAATTCGAACAATTCAAGAATGAAGCAAGTGAAGAATTAAGGAAAAGAAATAATTATGTTTTTGAATTGATTCAACTTTTGAAGATTGTTTCTCAAGAAAGGGATGAAGCTAGAAATCAACTGCAGGAACTACTTAACCAACTGTTACGTTCTTCAACAAATCGATATGGATTCACTTCGATTTTGCCTATGATCCAAAATCAAAGTCATGTTTTATTGAGTACCACAAAATCTGGTAACTCAAATGTTACTGAATGCAACAGTTTATTAACTGAAGCTCATGTCAATTATAATTCTCATGGTTCATCGCCCGTTGGCTCATTCTTAGATGCTGTATCTTCACCTGATCTGTCAAACGTAAAGATGACTGATTCGAACAACAACGTTGGATATTTGCCTCATCAGCCTATGCTAATTCAAGATTCCGGTTTAAGGGCCTCTCCGCGGGAAATGCCTAAAGTTGATTATGCTACTTTGGTCATGGACAATCTCATAAAGGCAAAACCTCTGCCTCAGAAAGGGAAACTCTTGCAAGCCGTTCTTGATGTGCCTCCGCTGCTCGACAGTCTCCTTTTGGGTGGTCCGCTTCCTAAATGGCGGAATTCTCCCAGGCTTCAGACATATAACATGCCATCTTTTTCAGTGCCGGATCAAGAAGTTGTCCGACAAGAGCCACCAACTAATTTGATCTATGGGGGTTCTTCTAAAACACAGAACTGCCTACAAATGAATGGATCATCACAAATGCCTTCAACCCCGAACGAATCTAAATACTGAATCTATTTAGTTGTTTGATAACAGTTCAATGAAAAAGAATGAACATGAGCAATCTAGTCAATTTTGCCCTAACCTTAATCCATTGACAATTTAGTTATATATTTCACTTTCACCTTCCAAAAATTACATATAAATATTAATTCACTTATAAATTATTTCAAAATGATAGATACGTTTAAATAAAAAATGTTAAATTTAATAAACGTAAAAATATTAAAATAAATATCATAACCTCCAAAATTACTAAACATCCTTCTTGATTTATTCTGATACTATATACGAATAATGGATGAATGATTTTGTTTGTTTCTAGGGAATTGAATATCTCATATTTGAAAAAGAATTCACTATTTGTTGCAAGGTATAAACAAATTGTTTGCCACAACTGCAAGTAAACAAAAGTGCAATATCATTATTTGGGCACACAAGTGAATATTTTTCCAAAGAAATCATTCAAATAATAAAAATTTATGGAATTAAGCTCCAATCAATTTTACACCATGAACATTATAATCAAATAATTCTTATTGAAAAAATAAAAGAAATTGAAAATATAAATATTTAAATATTTTTACAATATCAATTTTATATAGAATAAATAAAAGGGGTTAAATTTTTCCCTTATTTGATTGAGTGACTTGCTTTTTTGCTTGGTATCTATGAGTAAAAGTTTAATTTTGTTTTGGAGAAAAAGAAGGTTTATAGAGAAGGAATTGAGAAAGATGAGGGAAAGATAAACAAACGTGATAGAAGAGAAGAAAAAGAAAGATGTGAAAAAATTGGGAGAGGACATGTTATCTACTATTAATGTAGTCGTTAACACAATAATTTAGTAGAGGCAAATTGGTACCTTCAAGCTTAATAAACAACAAAAAAAGGAAAAATCGAAAATACCCTTTAATGGTTATCCGAAATTACCAAATTAAACTCGAAACCCAATCGATCAAAACAGAAAACGGCACATCATGGTGAGCGACTGGGTCC